>BMAC01000322.1:383909-395274 GCA_014905375.1 Phtheirospermum japonicum | reverse complement strand
CGATCGACTGAAATGCTGAGGATGTGTGATTTTGGCGGAAAAAAGAGACCATTTTGCCCCTTATCTACCCATATATGATTCCCACCCATTATACACAAAAAGAAACACCTCTCCTTTGTGGTTTTGGACCTAGTTCCATCTCCCTCCAAGCATTTCCTTTCTCTTGCGATTAAAACACTTAGCTTAATTCTTAGATTATGTAGTTTAGTTAGCTTAGTAGTTAGTTTAGTTAGGTTAGTTTTAGTTAGAAAGTGTTGGAGAGGGTGGACAACTCCTTCATTTATGAGCTTAGTTGTGTTGAAGATTTGGATTTGCTTTTGAAGGTTTTAATCTACATTTGAAGTTCTTGTTTGGTGCTTAATGCAATTGGTAGTTTTCTTTCGCCTTCATTGTTATGCTTTATTCTTGAATGATTGTTCTTGTTGTTGTGTGGTTATTAAGCTTTGGTTTGTGTTGTTTTCTTTTCATTGTTCTTCAATTTCTCATTTTTAGATTCTAGTTGTTCTTGTTCTAGTAAAACTCCATGGATGTTGGTTTGAAACTTTTTACCCCTTTTAGTTAGACATTCTCTTAGTCCTTTAAAGATTTATGAACTTTGTCTCTTTGGAAAATTTGACCTTTTTTACATTTAATGTCTTTTGACCAATTTCAATTTCAAATCCTTTGATTTTCCCTCCATGAATTCTCTTTTAATTGTAAGCTTTATTTGATGCAATTAGTTTAGTAATTACGGGTTTAAGGTTTAGGTTCGTTTAGAACCATTAATCGTATTTTGTCGAGGCTCGGGATTGACGACCCCGACACTTGGTCGACAATTTGGGATTGACAACCTCGAATCGTGGATTAAGTGTTTGGCAAAAACCGATTGATCGTGGAGACGGACCGAACACCCTAAACCCTCATTTTCATTATTTTCATTAAAGTCCTCTTTTAAATTCAAAACTCAAATCAAACCAATGACTTAATACTTTCTTAGTGTAGATTTAGTTTAATTGCGATTAACAAAAGAGTAACTAATAACACCGACCGCTGATTATATCTATCCTCGAGAGACACGACTCGGGAAAACGTACCGCTCTACAATCGACTCCGTACTATTGCGAAGAAGATTTCTTAGAGTGCTAAGAATTTTTCGATCATTGAGAATCGAAAATTGAAGACATCTCTGAAGCTCCGTCAAGGTGAGTCAGTGGATTTCTGTACTGGATTGTTTTTTCTTGGAAGGCAACGCAGCTATCTCTTCTCTTCCTCCGTCTTTTATCTACTAGAGTACTGTAGAGATGTAGGAGGGAAGCGCAGTCAATTTTCCCTCCTCTTTATGCCAACATGGCAAATAAAAAACTATTCCATTTTATTTATTTCCACACGGCCGAAATACCCCCAAATTGAAGACAAGTCAACAATAATCGGCGCCTACTCAGCAAATTAGAGTGCAATTCAGTTTTTCCGACGATAATCGGACGAAATTGCAGAGATCTTAAAAGAAAACGGACGAAATGAAAAATAAGCCAAAAAAAGGAACTAAATGTCAAAATAAACCAACTTAAATGACAAAAGATTTCATTTTCCCAATATAATATTACATATAACTATCACGGTTTGATGTTTACTCTTTCAATTTACAATTCAATTATAAGGTTTAGAGTTTTAAGTTTAGTGTTTAATTTTTTATTTTAAAATTGAAAATTTAAAATTTTATAATTGTAATATGTGAATATATATATATATCAATTATACGTACCTAAATATGATAATATATTAAAAGTATATACGATTATACATTTACGCCGAATTCACACTATCGGATGAACTCAAGTTGATCGAAAAACGTCTGACATTTTAGAGTGTGAGTTTGACTAAAATATAAATCCAACTCAAATAATTATACGATTAATATTGATAATTAGTCCACTTGTCTGACCTACACGGAGTAACAGACAAATCATAATTAAGCTTCTGATCGTGCCTGCGTTTGACGTCAATTAGTTAATATAATAAGAAACAATTATTTGTTTATTATCCTTCCTGAGAGCTGGAAACAGAGTCAGAAGGCCATATTTAATAAATTATATAGGGGGAGCCTCAAATTACGTCCATGATTCAGATATACGTAGACAGGAATACGTTCGCATAGAAAACTATTCTTCTTGTGATAACTTTGAGATCCAAACACAATATTATATTTTTCTTAGTCAATGCTATAATATTTTTTTACAAAATTAATTGACTTTTGATTAATATCATATATAACCGAAAATAACAATGCATATATTGTATTATAGTATAACGCTTAGCTTCCCTTAATTTTAATTAGTATTATACATGACTATAATATAACATTTCGTCTGAATTTGTATAGTTCCTGCGATATGACTTTGTTCCCATTTGAACCCAAATATATATACATACATAGATATATACTTACATATACTGCGATCTTAAAAAAATATTGTTTTAAACTTCAGTTTTCATTACTAATTATTTATTGTTTTAGATTACTTTTAACATTGTTTTTTTTTTTACAATTTTATCCCACCTCAATCACTTTAATATCCAAAAATCTCTTTTAGAGGTGAGTGTGAGAGTAATTAATTAAATGATATAATTGTCAACTTATAGTGATTTTTTAATTTTATTCGAAAGTGTAAAACGATATTTATTTAGTATCCGAAGGAGTATAATTTAATTATTTTAAACTGCATACCAACTTCACATAATACATTCAGCATGTCTTATCTTAATTTTAAAAATTCCTAGCAGCTAATTAGGCATTATAAAGATAACATTTTTGCTATTAGCTGGTACAAAGATAGGTTTATCCTCATAAAAATTGTTTTTGTTAGTTGTTTAAGCCATCCTTTCCAATTAATTAGCAAAGTATATATAGAGGTCGGTGCCCTTTAGGTGTTATAATGAGATGAGTAAAATATAATCAACAAGTGATGAATAAGATATTGAACTTCTTGAAACAATAACATTCTACTTATTATTGTGGGAGCTAATCGAAATAATATTTAAGTGATGAATAAGGTATTGAACTTCTTAAAACATAAGGAAATTTTCATTTTGTGGTTCTTTATATTGGTCATATTTTATAAAAGTTACGTGATGTTGGCTATCATCAAATAACGTCTGCTAAGTTGGTCAGTTCATCAAAAAAAGGTTCAAAAAAATTTAATCGGGCTTTTCTGCTGACGTGGCGTGATTCAATACTTTCTTATCATTTTTCTTTAATTTTAAATATTAAATGAAAATTTTGGAAAATTTGAAAAATTTTCATTTTGGTCCATTATATTGGTCACATTACAGAAAAGGTACGTTAAATTGGCTACATTACAAAAAAAGGTACGTTAAATTGGCCATCATTAAATTGGCCACGTTTTAAGAATATCTAACGTGGTGTTTTATTCTATATTTTCTTATCAATTTTTTTATAATTATAAAAATTTAATTAAAGACAAAAATGTGTTTTGTTCTCTCTTTTCTTTTTCTGTTTTTCTTTTCTCTTTCACTCAATCTAATTAATAAAATCATAATCAATAAAAATTAATATAAATCATTTATAAATATAAAAGTATAGTAAGAATATATAATAAATATAGAAATTTTAAAATTTATTTATAATAGATTTTCTCATATATATTTATATATATATTTTATTATTTTTAAGATTCTTTTTATATTCTTATATTTATATCCGAGTTTATTAATTTTGTATTAATTAAAGTTTTAATAAAATAAAGATCATTTAAATTATTATATAAATTTTATAATTTTTGAAGATTTATTTTATATTTATATATTTAACACTATTTTTTTTATTTCTTATTAATTAAGATTTTATCAATTTGATTAAAAGAAAATAAAACGAAGGAAAAACGGGTTTTCGTCATCAATTTAGTATTTAAATAAAATAAATATGATAAAATAATATAAAATCATGCCACGTTAGAAATAAATTCGATCAAAACTTTTTTGAACCGTTTTTTGATGAATTTGTTAACTTAGAATATATGATTTGATGATAGTTAATTTAACGTACATTTTCTTAAATGTGTCCAATATAATGGACCAAAATGAAAGTTTTCCCAATTTTTTATTTTCAATTTATTATTTAAAATTAAAGAAGAATGATAAGAATGTATTGAATCACGCCATGTCAGCAAAAAAATATGATCGAACTTTTATTGAATTTTCTTTTTATGAATTGGCCAACATAGAAGACGTTGTTTGATGATTACTAATATCACGTACTTTTTGTAAAATGTGACCAATACATTGGAAAAAAATGAAATTTTCTCTTAAAACAAATAACAATTTACTCTTTTCTCGTGTGAAATTTATATGGCGTCCATATGGGTTACAAGCCCGTGCAATATTTTGATTATTAATTGATTCAATTTCATAGATATTAATAAATGACCCATAAATTCACGTACGTCATTAATTCGTGTTCAATTTTAATGTGATATGTATTGATTGATCAATTCGGTGGTCGAACTTAAAATTAAGTTAAATGGGTCCTCTATTAGGACCTCGCGAGTTGACTAGATAGTTTGTGTCACATCAACTTAGGCAAATACCAAAGATGCCTACATGGAAGCCATTAAATTATCAATTATTGTGGATCCAAAAAAAGATATAAGAAGGGGTGGACAGTGACTCATCAAAGTTTAATAAGTTCATCGTATATTTTAAATTTCAGGGGTTCAAATTAATATTTCGAACATTGCGTTGTTCCGGTAAAATCTTCACACATGTTTAATGTTCGATTTCTTTTTGAACATGGTTAGTTTTCAATGTGTTTGCAAATTTTATTTTCACAACCGAAGTTTAAAACATGATATGAACTCGTAAAAAGTTGAGTGTCAATGTATGTGCCAACAAAGATATTGCAAATTTGTGTATTACTATATGTATATTACTAGTTTAACGTGTATTACATAGGATTATCAAAAAATAATATTTTTGATAATTAGAGATTTCTAAATTTAAAATAATAAATTCAAAGAATGTATTCTTAACCCGTATTTTATATATGTCTAATGTATGAATTAACTATTATTATTATTAAATATATTTATATATTAATATTTCGATTAAGTTTGTTAAAAGATTTGTTTACATACTTAATTCAATAGATGTCAAATTTTCAACTAATGTCTAATCTCTATTAATTAATTATGAATATATAATTTTACATTTTAATATTTAGATTGAATCCGTAATAATTATTAGTTACATATTTAGAAGAATTCAAAAGATGTCATACTTTCAACCAGTATTGCATTGTACTAGTGTGTAATCAATATTTATTAATTATTATTATATAATTCTTTATTTTGATGTTTGGACAAAATTCTTTGCTAATATATAGATTATTGCATATAACTTGTAACCGGTCTATATAAAATATTTGAAATTAAAAAAAATAAAATTATTTTAATTTTATTATAAATACAACCTATTTAATTATTTCATAATTTGGGGGGTTTTTTAATTATAATAATTTCATATGTCATTTATTTTTAATTAAGATAACTAATTTATATTTTCTTTACTAATTATTTATGACATATTTATATTTTTATAATAAGAGAATAAAAGAAAAATACCGAGGTAGGTAAAATAAAATTAAAGAAAAATATTGAATTAGATAAAATATAATAAAAGTAAAAGATAATATTATGAAATATATAATAAAAGAAAAATATTAGATTAAGTCGGACGACTCATGAGCAACAGAAGAATTAGAATTTTTTATTTACATTATAATAAAATAAAAATAATAAATCAGTCAAAATATAATAAAATGAAAAGATTAAATTAAGTAATATACAATATAAAAATATTAAATTAGATAAAAATTAAGTTGATAACGTACAAGTAATCCAACCTCCAAAATCTTTATTCGCCAAATGATATATAGAGGTGATCATCACTTATGTATTATTTATTACCTACTAGTATTATACCCGTGCGTTGCACGGAAGAATAATTTGAAGGTTTAATTTATTAAATCTTTAATATTATTTTTATGTTGATAATATAATAAATAAGTGGTTAAACCAATTTAAACCAAAGTAGAATAAGGTAAAGGTTAAAATAATAAATTGGAAAAATTGAAGAATTAAACATTATATAGAACATGGTTAATAAAACTATTATTAATCAGAAATTTTGGTTTACAATATTTGAAATACTTTCTTGTAAACAACATTCGTAGTTTTTTTTCTACGTATATTTTCATCATCGCAAATCAAAGTTTTTAAATATTTTCGGGCCACCCTTGATATTGCAACAAACAATTGACCATGACTGAAAATAAATTTTTTTTCAAGAAAAGTTCAACATGGGTTAGAGATTGCCCTTGACTTTTATTAATTGTCATTGCATATGACAGAATAACTTGAAATTACCTTCGTTGAAACTTAAAAGGAAACCTAGGATCGGATGGTGTTACGGTCATTCTAAGATGAATACTAATTCACCTACGTTACTTCCTTGGAGAATTGTTGCTTCCAAAATATAATCACCCGATTTCGTAACTACCAATCTAGTTCCATTGCACAAACCACGTGAATGATCAATATTTCTCAACAACGTTATTGGAGAACCAACTTTTAATCATAGCTCATGATTCGGTAACCCAGAACACTTGATTGTGTGTAAAAGCTCGGGTGAGTGGACATCTTGCAAAATGTCAACATTGCATCAGATTTGCACGCACTATCTGAGCTCATATGTATCTTACATTCCCCTTCATTCAATGAAATCATACATTCATTGATTAAACTGACTACATCAGTGTTGGTGCAAGAATAGCTCAGCCCTCCAAATAAACAGAACATTCGGCATTCGTTACGAAATGTGGATAAGTGTTGATGCAATAGGGTCACCATCATCTAACAACAATAAATCCTCTGGGATGTCTCAACGATGCCATCATTTGATCCTTCAACTGTCCCATCTCCAATGTTATTTATCCATTGAGAAAACTCTTTCAATTCAATCGAATCGGGGTCTGAGTTGAGATTTTGAATCCTTATATTCTTTGTCAATCTCAGAATCTTACAATGTCTCCATAAGTGAGAATAATTGATGGTTGCATGTACTATGTCTGGCCTAGTACCTTTACGAATCACCGGAAGAATTTGACAAAAATCTCCACCAAGTACAACAGTTTTACCTCAGAACGGAATATCTCTAGCCTTTGGACTCTTGAGTCCCATAATATCTTTCAATGTTTTTTTAAAGCTTCAAAACAACTTTTGTGCATCCATGCTTAGTTCATAAATTCGAATCCAAACTTGGGAGCTTCATCCCAAATTATCAGTTGTGCATGCACCATTAATTCTTCGGGGGGGGCGCTGAAAAATCACACACGATGATTCTTCATGGAGATTGAATGGAACTTTAAACATAGAATGACTGGTTCTTCCTTTTGGAATAATAAGAGAAGCTATGCCGCTAGATGCTACATTTAATACAATCCCACCATTAGATCTTGGATAATGTTTTGAGAATTTCTCATCAGCCATGCAATGAGAAGATTTTTTTCAAATTCCCACATGGCCCATGAATCATCAACTCCGAAACTGCTACATAATACCTTGGATCTTCCTCTTCATCCGGAATTTCAGCTGAAATGATTCGATTAATACTGCTTGCATTAGGGTATTTATCTTTTTTTGATGAAATAGAAGAATATGTACATGAGGAAGACCTCGCTTCTGAAACTCCACATTGTAAATAACTACATAAGATGAAAAGTTAAAAAATGAACAACACTTTAATAAACAATAAATTGATGATGTATCGAAGTTATTTTGAAATAAATAGTTTTAATAAACTTATGTTTTGATATGCTCACCAGAAACTATATTTCCAAATATTTGGTTGTCATGTAAATCTCTAATTAAGCCGTCCAACTTCATTTTGAATATTCATAAAACTATATCAGGACGTTCTTGCTTAAGATTCTTGCTCTCAACAAACCGTAAAATCTCTGGCCATTTTGGATTGCACGTGAATGTTATGAACAAATCTGGATATCCAACCTTCGAAAAATTTCCATAGCATCCTGGTAATTCTGAATCATATACCGTGCACCATCGGTAGATGTCGTTGGAAAAACAACTCTATTATCCTTGCTGCAACCATTTGTTTCACCACGTACTACTGCATCAACAATTCAATTATACATCTCACTCCACAACTCTTTTTGATGGGTTCTGACATACCATAATTTTGCAGATTCAATCATGGTATATCCATCAACTATGAACTGTTGTGTAAGCCCTTTTCAAGTGAGGATAGTAGGTGACTCGGTTAACCTTTCTTGCAATCGGTGCGAGAAGAACTCCCTTTGGCTCACATAATTTCTGCCATTTCCTATCGATTTTTCATGGTCAGCAAAAGGTATATCTTGTCTATAATCATCTTTACCGTGAGGAAATAATAATGAATATTGTAGAGTAAGGTAAGACGGATGTAACTCATTGATACGTTTCAATTTGCCAAGTTTTCTTTATAATATAATATCCCTGTCTTTATTTAAGTATTATAAATATTTCCTAAGACTTATAAGTTTAATTGATTATAAATGAATTAATGCAGCAGGAATAACTACATCTTCTAAAAACATTTGCAAAAACAGATAATTATGCATATTTTTAGACAATTTGTGAATAGTGTCAAAACTATAGAACTATACATGTTAATTGATAAGTATTTTATGACAACAACAACAATTATAGAGTATAACAATAATAGTATAGTCCCAAAAGCTCGATTAAGTGAGTGTATCTTTTCAAGAATTATTTAAAATTAGTTATAATTGCACAAAAATTATAGTACACTAATAACATACCATTAGAATAGTAAAATAATAAAGGAGCAAAAGTAATCATGATTCTTAGAATGAGATAATTTAGGATCAATTAAATTATTTGATTTATCTTAAATATATACTAAATTTCAGTGTCTTGATTGATTTCAATAATTATATAAAAAAAATTAATTGAGCACTCTATTTAAGGAATTCTCGTATATGGAAAAATCATATTTTGACTTATTACCCGAGTTGAACTAATTAATTGGTGGTATACAAAGTTGGTTTTTCTTAAATAATGTGTGTTAATTTATTTAATTATGGAATATTTCTAATTGACAAAATGGTAATATTAGTCTTGACTTTTTGGTTTAAACGTGTATGATGTTATAAAAGTATAGTAAATTGTTAATTGTAGCTAAAATTATGGGTAATATGAAAAATATCCACAAAAAAAACTATATGACCGATTTTTATCATAAAAATATTTAACTTCAATGAGTATTTACTTTATCCAAACATTAGTTAATGTTGTAATATTTTAGGAATATGTTATTGGTGATAAATATAATATTATATTCTTTAAAAATTGTTTCAAGATAATAAAAAAAAACACATATATATGATTATGAGTATTTAAATAAAAAGATTATAACAATTAAGAAATAAGTTGAAGTATCTTTATTATTTTGACAAAGTTTACTTATCATTTCATAGATAAGGAAAGTGGGACAAATAATATATTATTAGGTGTAATCATGTATTTTGAATTGTAAGCATGATTCATATAATGAGATAATTTAGAATTAATTGAATTATTTTATTTTTATTTTAAATATTTACGAAATTCTAATCAGTTGAGTGATTTTTTTTTATTATATAAAATATTATTTGAGTACTCTATATAATAAATAACTTTTACGAAAAAATCATTTTTGACTTAATACCCTAATTGAACTAATTAATTAGTATTATTAGTGTTATACAAAGTTGGTTTTTCTTAAATTAGCAGTGGTAATTTATTTAATTATGGAAAAAGTTGACTTTTGACTTAAACGTGTGTATATATTATAAAAGTATAGCAAATTGTTAATTGTAGTTAAAATTATGAGTGATATGAAAAACATTCAAAAACTTTGTGATCGACTTTTATCATAAAAATAGTTAATTTCAATGAATGTTTACTTTGTTCAAACATTAATGAATGTTGTAATATTTTAGGGATATTAAAAAAATCTATTAATTATTTAATCCAAATTGGTATATTTTACCATTAAAAATAGTAATACACAAAAAAAATCAACATTGGAAAAAAGAGCATAGAAAATATTCAATGTCATGATCCCACACTGACCATACTCAATAATACGTTTTGTAAAAACCCAAACTATAATAACAATCCTTAAAAGAAAAGAATTGACTTTAAAAAAAGTGTGTTTAATTGGAAGCTATTAAAAATCCAAAAATTGAGAGATGAAAACCAAAAACTATCCAACAAATGGAAAAAGCAATTTTTTGATTCATAAGGTGTTCTTTTGTCTCTGTGTTATGTTCATCCTTGAGATCTTAATAATCAAATAAATCCTAATTAGCTCCAAATTTTAACTAAAGGGTTTCAAATCTATATCTATATTAAAAGGGAGTTTGACAAGAGAGAGAAACAATTTATGAAAAATAGTGGGTTTTCCCGCCCATAAATTGTTTCTATAATTCCTCCATCAGATCACGTGATAATTTCTCACGTGTCCTCTGTCCCAATTTATAGCTCTCCTAAACATTTTATTATTCATTTCCCGTGTCAATTTATTACTACATAACAGAAATCTCTCTCCAATTCTATCCTTACAAAAGTCCACAACCTTTGCCGTAGTCATATGAATTTCATTTTATTTTCTAGGTTTTGTTGCATACATATAATTACTCCCATTTTCATATGAACCTTTATATGTGATTCAGTATTTTCCACAAGCAGCGATGACTCCGACTAAATTTCTGCTTCCCCAAACACGATAAATCCCAGAGAAATTGTCATATCACCTTCTAAACAGGGTTTGACGGCGGAGAATTTGGAGAAAGGTTTGACGGCGGCGATCTGATCGAACTCCTGGAAATCTCCACGGTAAGTGAAACCTACAATGAATTTTCGATTCGGTAGTTTCTAATTGATTTATTTGAAATTATCCGTGTCGTTTGTAAGAAATCAGTCAACGAAAGGTATCGATTCATTATTTTTCCATTTCATATTGTTATGTTACTGAAAAAACAAGTGTATTAAATCAGAATTGTTTGTTCAAATTTCTACAATCAATGGATTTTTGTTTTCTTATTTTTTTCAATCAATAACACTGAATCACAATCAGTCCTTTTTTCCCCTTTCGTTACCATTTGGGTTTTTTCAGATCTAGAAGTTTTGGCATGTGTTGATTTCATCTCTAATATTTAGGGAAATTCATAGTAGATTTGTGTTGCTGTTTGTTTAATATCTAGGTTTTCAAGCCGTAGGATAGCAGCACCCATGCTGCGAGTCGCAAA
>BMAC01000322.1:362925-377173 GCA_014905375.1 Phtheirospermum japonicum | reverse complement strand
GAATATTACGTAATATTAATTTTACCTTATTTTGCCTTAGATAAATATGTAGGATAGATAATTACGGAACAAATTGGATTTCCTAAATCAGATTGTCTCTTAACTGATTCCTAAAATTAATGAAAATCACACGCAGATTTTAGATTATGAGAAATTATTTTAGGTAACTATATAATTACTACATTATTTGATTACTTAATCACTGCCATTTTTAGGGTATATAATTATCACTGCCATATCGGAAGTGTTTCATGTGCGGGAGTTAATAGACAATCTAATATAATTACTTCCTAAATCAGAATTCTTTCAATTAATCCAGGTATTAAGGTATATACGTATAAATCATTCAAATATATTGTGTTATCAGAAGTCTTTCGATTAATTAATTGCAGAGATAATTATTGTTACAGATTAATTAGTTATGAAAGATTTAAGAGGATCTTCACCTTAAATTAAGGTATTCTTTCCATTCACTAAAATATTTATCTAAACTGGAACGATATATTTTTTTTCGCGAAATAAAAATAAAAAATAGAAAATATATATTTTGTAATTTTTTAATTAAGGTAATAATAATAAATTCATATATATATATATATATATGTATATATATATATATATATGTATGTATATATATATATATATAGTATATAAATGGATAGATATTTATCTAAGGCAATATTTCGAAACAATTGTCAGTAATTATTTTAGTGGTGCTAACCGATTTAATTTTGATTCTCATCTATGGTTTCAACAAGCAAAGTATATTTTTGTTAGTTTAATCAATTTAATTAATTATCAACTCACATTATATTAAATTGTATCATGTATCATTATATATATATATATATATATATATATATATATATATATATATATATATATATTAAAAAATATATGGTTTCATATAAATGTAAAGATTGCATCAGATTTACTTAGTAATCGTACTTCCATACAAAAATAACTTTTTCATTTTCCAAATTCTAACAAAGCAGCCTTCCGTATAATTCTATCACAATATTAATAATTAATAATTTGTGTAATACATGCCTGTAATAAAATTATCTTGCACCAACACTTGATGTGGTCAATTTAATCAATGAGTATATCACTTCATTGAATGAAGGGGAGTGTAAGGTATATTTGAGCTCAGATAGTGCGTGAAAATCCGATGCAAATGTTGACATTTTGCAAGACGTCCATTCAACTGAGTTTTTGAACATAATCAAGTGTTATGGGTTGCCGAATCATGAGATACGATTGAAGGTTGGTACTCCAATCATGTTGTTGAGAAATATTGATCATTCACTTGGTTTGTGCAATTGAACTAGATTGRTAGTTACGAAACTGGGTGGGAGGCAACGATTCTCCAAGGAAGTAACGCGGGTGAATTAGTACTCATCCCACGATTGACCGTAACACCATCGGATCCCAATTTGCCGTTTAAGTTTCAAAGAAGGCAATTTCCGATTATTCTGTCGTATGCAATGACAATTAATAAAAGTCAAGGACAATCCCTATCCCACGTTGGACTTTTCTTGAAAAAGCCTRTTTTTAGTCATGGTCAAATGTATGTTGCGATATCAAGGGTCACGAACCGAAAAGGTTTAAAAATCTTGATTTGCGATRATGAAAATAAACGTAGGAGAAAAACTACGAATGTTGTGTACAAGAAAGTATTTCATAATTTGTAAATTATGAGGATTTGATTTATAATAGTTTTGTGAATTCTGTATAATGTTTAATTATATTTATTATTTTACTACTTATCTTATTGTGCTTTTGTTTAAAATAGTATAACCACTTATTTATTAATACTATTTACTTAAAAATAATATTAAATATTTGACAAATTAAACATTAAAATTATTCCCCCGTGCAACGCACGGGTGTAATACTAGTTAATACTAAAAATCGAGAATTAATAAATTCATTTTACCGCCAATACATTTTGTTCTCAGTAGCAGAAGCGTGGTAGTTCAAGAAAATAAAATAGGCCAACATTGGCTTCTTCAGTTTCAAGGGTCTCTTTTTTTCATGTGTAAACAAAGGAGCAAAAACATCAAAAATAAATATACAAAAATATACATAACATACTCGATGAAAAAACGAACAATTCCATTTATAAAATTGAACAAACTCGCTCATAAAAGTGGAATTTATCATAAATAAAAAATAATTATAAATTGGCATGTGCTTTTGGATTGAAATAAACACTATTTAATAAAAAGAAAATCGTGTCCTCATAAACACTACTAAAGACAGCTTATTAGTAAGTTCTTTCAAGGCAGTATGCAATAAACAAAAAAAAAATACATAAAATCAACAAACATCATAACAGACACCAACCCACACATTATACACAAATAAATACACAATTACAGATGATATGAAATACATAAAAAACAGAAATTTTGATTTCAACAATAATCAACACACACAACAAACCACATATTATACACATACAAAATTACACGAAAATAAACAAAAAAAATTAACTAAAAAAATCTAGTATTTCATTATATTATACGGTCTCTATGCAATTCAATCTGTGCTACATCTAGAGAAATAGTCCTAGTGAATAATTACCGTAAGTTTGATGTTGATATACACGCAACATACACACACCCAATACGAAATAAATATTACAGTATGATAAGAGCCGGTCAAATTATTATTTTCAATATACACCCAACGTGTACAACCTGCACTTACATCATAGATATATCTAAAGTACATAAGCATGTAGATAGATTCACCAGAAAACACTCCAACGAAACCTATCCATGAAGAACAGATATACGACACACTATTCAAACAAAGACCCTTGCAGCACCGGACTCGACCTGCTTGCAATCAACTTCTCGCAGCACTGTCTTCAGGCCACGGCCACCCCCATTTGYCATCGGAWGTATCCCATGGTCCAAACCACATATTATACACATACRAAATTACACGAAAATAAACAAACAAAATTAACTAAAAAAATCTAGCCATAAGTTACGCCAAATATAATAGAAAATAAAATACATGGTAAACCTAGCCAGAAGTACAAAGTCTAACCATAAGTTACACCAAAAAAAAAAACATCTCACTCTGAAAATTATAAATTGCCCCTTTAAATTGAAAATAGTCACTTTTCTAATTTAATGAAACATGAGGGGTGATTTTGTAATTATCCATAAGTTCCAAACTCAGGAAACATACCCATTGTTTGCACATACACAAACACATTATACATCGTCAACGAAGGCCTCAAACCAGCCAATCTCATCGTCTCCAAGCACTTGACGCCTCATGAAACACCCCCAAACTGCCCGTAATATCAATCATAGCCGTATTTATCACAACAATCGGCAACAAAACCTGAATCTTCATCTCCACCATCAACCCCTTATTATTGTGGTCTCAAGAAAAAGACATGATGAGAGATCTGACCTCACTTATGCTCGCTGCTTCCGTTGGATAGCGTCATCGGTAGCTCAAATCTCTACACGAATAAGCCATAAGGTCATCATTCCACTAATGTAATTCACTAACAATAGGTCATCAAATAAACTAATCCATGCCAAATAGTTCTAATGAACCACATGTAATTACTTAATTTAGAAAATCCATACTCCAAATAAAAACTCCTCATCTTGAACGACAAAAAGAAACAAACTGGGATCATGAACTCCAGCCTGGCTACTTAAAATTAATTAAGTACTTTGCTAAATAATCTAAAAGTTTTAACAAATTTAATTCAGACCACAAAAAGTAAACTAATTTAATTCTGAGATGATTGAAGGCAATAACTAAATAATCTAAAAGTAAAAAAATTTAATTCAGACGTAGGATATACCTGAGAAATTGTAGGCACTACAAACTAAACTAAGATCAAATGCGTGTTCACCTGTGCCATATATGCATCCCAGTCAATCTTTGTGTCTGAGAAACTCAATGCACTGGAAAGTAAATTAAAATCATTAATAATTCACATACCAAGATCGAAACAGGTCTGGCCATATGTGCTGAAAAATATTGAAACCAAGACCTGGTCATATTTCTAATGGCTTGATCCTTTTTTCATATGTTTTCTTTTTCATCTAAACAGGTTTGGCTATAACTGGATTTTTCAATACTAATTCTTAAAAAAGAAAGTACCGTAAAACACTATCAATTAGTCATTAAAACTCGTCCATTAATTTTTGTAACAAATTCATAACAGTAATAAATTTACACACAAATAATTTGTAATAAAGAGAAGATTAAGAAAACGGGGTTTCAAAGATTAAAAAAATAAACAAAATAAAACTCACCAGATAATCGACAATATATTTGAAGAAGAAGAAGTCATGGATTCCGAACTAAAATTGAGCGAGTCTTCGATCTGTGAAAAAATCAGAGTCAAATTCGAATTTTAGGTTATATGTTTACAAACACATTGAGAGTTAGATCTGATTTATTTTGTGGGGAATTGTTACCAGTATACCTTCACGAATCCATAGCATCGCTGTCGCCGCCACTGCCGTGCCGCCCTGTTGTCGCCGAACAGACAACACCGTCATTGCGTGCTCAGTCGCCACGCTCAACGATCCTCTCAGGACTATCGTGAATTCAGAGGAAAAGCTGATGACTATGTCCTGATTCAGACCGACTGAAAGGGTTAAAAACCTATTGAATAGTAAAAAACAATTAGTTTTTTAATAGTGATTAAAAAATTGTATCACAAAATAATAAAATGGGAAATGAATGAGAGGTTTTAAAGTGAGTAGAGGACGGTCAAAAATTCTCACGTGATTTTAGGGAGTCAAAATAGAAACAATTCATGGGCGGGAGAACCCACTATTTTTCATGAATTATTTCTCTCTCCTGCCAAACTCCCTCTATATATATATATATATATATATATATATATATATATATATATATATATAAAGTTCCTACCTCATTATGACCTGATAGAGATAATTTAATGGTAAATGCCATTTATTATTGAAAAGATTTGGAGATGCCAATTAACAGTGTGGATTACTAATTATGAGTAAATTATTATTAAAAAGATTTGGAGATGCCAATTAACAGCGTGGATACTAATTAAATGTACATAAGGCATAGTAAATTGGTAGGCCATTCTATATTTCAATATGGCTGATATATGATATAAAAATCCACCTATTTGTTAATGCTGCTAATGCTCTAACCTAGGTGTCGCTCAACCGTAGGTCCGGATGACATGTGTCGTTTAACAATAGCTTCGGTTTATTAATTGGCAGGTTCTAGCGGTTCGTATTATTTTGTTACCAAAGTGGGATTTTTTGGCTGAGTATAAATAAGAACTTTTTTTCTATTATTGTTTATTATTGTTCATTCACACTTTTTCTTTCTAATGTTATGTTTATTTTTTCTATTTTTACATTTCGTTCTCTATTCATACCGTCCTTTATTTTTATTTTTTTCAAAAACTGTGTTCTATTGATAAGAAACAAGATTGGTGGTTTCCAAGTTATTTAGATAATTCCATGACCCCATTCAAAATTTTCGGATACTTCAGTTCTAAATTTTATGTTTTTCAATTCAATCAATATTATAATTGTCAGATCTAATTTTTTTGTTTTGAATGCAGCATAGATTCGAAAAGCTTAATAAGTGGATCGGTTGTTTCATTGGCATTCAGAACATTCGGAGAATGTTGTATCAACCAGCAAAGAGGGATTTCGGTGTTTATATGTATCTTTTTGTTCATATATAATTTTGGTGATTCTTCATGGACGCATGTTTCAAATAAAAGTGAAGCAAATTATACGGTATGTAAATTATTCTATTTGTTTAGATCTGGATTCAAATATTACAAATTTATTAACACTAATTTTATTCTCTTCCGTTTCATTTACAACCAGAAGGCCTTCAGATTATTTGATGTTATTTAATAAAAAAGATTTACTTCTGTTTTTTATTTCATATAATTATGGTCAGTATTATGAAATAACTTGGAATTTAGATCTGTTACTCCATTTTTTTTTTTGCAGACCTCCTTTTGAAGTTTGAGGTATTTTTGCAATTCTTCCAAAGTTTTTTTTAGTTGCCAGATCTGATTAAAATTCAATTATTTATTTTATACGTTTATTATGATTATAATCATATAATAATTAGTGGTATTGAACTAATATAAAAAAAAATTATATTTACAGTATGACACATATCACAATATGGAAATAAAAATATATTTATTAAATTTGTATTCTTTCCATTAGTTCTACAAATTATAAAAATTGTTCACCATTGATTAAGGAGCATATTGATCAATGGAATGTTTACTAGAAACTATCTAATCATTTGAATTTAGTTAACTGATTAAAATTTTTGAATTTATTACTAATAATGAGTTTTCATGCCGATTAAATACTGTGTTCTTCTCGATCGGGAATATATTTAAGAATTCATTTATTAATTATTACTGATATTTAATTATAATAATTAAATACCAGTAACAACAATAATGGCGATATCTTTTTAACGGTAATAATTTTAGTTATATTAAAATAGTCTATATGAATTAGCAGGGAAAAAAAAAGAAAATTCCATAGTTATAAAAAGCGAAATAGAGAAAGTGAGACTTTTTGATTCAGAATATCTTCATTCCATATCCAAAACCAACCATAATATTTTCACTTAACTCGTAAAAATGGAAATTCCAAAATATATTATTTCTCCTTTTTCTTTTATAGTGAAAAGTACGGTAAAATAATATACATAAAAGAAATTAATAATTATTAATTAATTGATAAGCATCAATTATGGAAGACTAAAATCAAAATTTTACAAGTAATTGATCGTGTTTTTTACTATTGAAATTATTCGAGATTATATGTAGTTAGTTATAATAGATAACTATAACTATATATARATAACTATTAAATATTCCATGATTGAAGAAAATCAAATCACGTAAAATCCACCTAAAATGAAAATTAATCTCATCTAATATGTCATAAATAATAGTTTTGAACTATAAACATATATGCGTATGTACAGTATATACATAGAAGATTTGTTAAGTTCTACAGAATGAATTGCAATATATCATAAATAACTATTAAATTATAAATTATTGATTAATTTGTTAAGACTGCCGAAACTCGAACTCAAAATCTATTCCATTTTTTTTATAGTATATATATATATATATAAAAATTTAGTTTACGTAAAAGTGGAATAGTGAACAAGTTAGTATATATGTACATAATATTTGACCTAATAGTCAACAATAGTATATTTGTACAGCAAAATCAATTTGACCCAATTAAAAATCTATACCAAATATGAATGATCAAATAAATTAATTTATTTGATCTTTCCCTTGCTTAATTAATGCCGTAGGTCCGTCGTTAACAAATCGATAGAACAAAAAAAAACCAACCATAATATATTTTCACTTAACTCATAAAAATGGAAATTCCAAAATATATTATTTCACTTAACTATAAACATATATGTGTATGTACAGTATATATATATTACATATACTTTTTCCAAAACTTCCCATTTAAGATCTGTTTCCAATTAAATAAATATAAAATAATTTCGAGACTCATTATTCACTTCTCCATTACTAAAAAGTATATATCATGTCTATATTATATATTAAATATCATCTTTAAAGTATATCTACTGATCAACATATAAAGATTACCATTCCATTTTGATTATATATATATATATATATATATATATATATATATATATATATATATATTATATTAATTAATCATCATATCTAGAAGTTAAGAATGTTATATTTTTAAGAAATTAACTTAAATCGTTTGTCTGCCCTTCTGATTTATAGGATCCACGATAGGTTTTACCTTAATTATAGTTTATTGATTAATTAATCAATTACCAATGTTACCGTAACTTATTTTGAGATATAATTATAATTTTTCATCTATTACGTGATTAAGAGTTGTATTAACTAAAATAACTATTATTGGGATGGTAATGAGTAATTTTGAGTTATATATCTATATTTTAGGTAAATTGATGGAGGTTGCATTAATCAATTCGTTAATCAATTATTATTAATAATATTATTATAATTTTCCATCTTTTACGGGATTAATAGTTGTATTAACTACAATAAGTATAATTGGGATGGTAATCAGTAATTTGAGTTATATATCTATAAATTAGGTAAATTGATGGAGATTGCATTAATCATATTAGGTTTTTCTTAATTTAGTTTATTGATTAATTAATCAATTAACAATGTTACTGTAACTTATTTTGAGATATAATTCTATTATGATACCTCTTACCCTAAAATATTTTTTGGGGAGCTGCATATCCTTTTGTGTTTTAAAAATAAAAAAAATCCTCTATTACTTATTTAAGGTATTACTCATCATTGAATTCATTATTATTATTATTTTAAATTTGATAATATAGTTTCTACCAAATTTTTAATGTTTATTTTTTCAGTGAATGCAATAATTAACAAATAGTACTAACCAATCCACCCAATAATTACACATCCTAATTGATGATTATGTCTAAAATCAAGCATATCAGAAAATACCCTACAATATTTACACACCAATCAAAGCATATATAATGTTGTGAATGAATATAAATTTCTAATTAAATTCGAATAAGAAATTTGTCTTCCGCTCCAAGATTTAGAAAATACCCTACAATATTTACACACCAATCTAGGTTTTATTTCGAATTATATAATGTATAATCTTTAAATATATTTCCTAAACTCGAATTATAATTCTTAAAATATTTCTTGCCCAAAAAGTCGGTTAAATATACATTTTAATTGCCCAAGAAATCGAGTATTTCTTCCCTTTATTACACGTGGATGTTATTATATGGTAACAAATCAATCAAATTATACGTAATAATCTATTCCTTATAATATTTTGAACTAATATGTCTCCTAACAGCTTCATTGAAAACATCAATCCATCCAAGTAAACATATATAGAAATTATGTATTATTAAGAGAAATTATGTATTATACCGTTTCTCGGATCTCTCAAGATTTACATCTCATCAGTCGATTTATGAACAAAGAAATATCTAGCAAGGCCATCTTTGTTTTAAAATAAGATTGTATAGTGCTAAAAATAAAATTGTACCCCATTTTTTTACTGTAATTGCAAATTAAAACTACTAAGTTTAAAAAGAAAAGAGAGAAATCTTACTTTATCTATTACTAGAGGGGATCCAAGATTGTTTTTGTACGATTAATGAATAGATATTCGAAATTTAAGGAATTATATGTCGGATAATTTGAATTACTATAAAAATTGTTAAGGGTGTTTTTATCTTTTGAATAATAAAAACATAGTGCTTATAAGCTTTTTAGTTAATGAATTTATTTTGAGGAGCTTATAAGATCTCTAAAGTCTTTTTTGAAGTGTTTATAAATTCTTAAACAAATGAGATATTTTTTAGATCTTATAAGTTTTGCTAAACACCCTCTAACAAAGCACCTATTGCGCTCTTTTGATCGGTTACTAAGCATGTTTCTTCTTTAAAAATAATTAGTAATGATTTAATTTGTGTTAATTATTTAGTTCTTTTAGTTATTAGTACTTTTTATCGATTGAATGAATTATAATTGTAATTTTATTTTGCATTGGGTTGTGACTTTTATTATAAAATTATATTTATTAATTATACATTGCATCCCCAAACTTAAAATTTTGGATCCGCCACTGCCTTAAGTATTACCTCATTTCCGACAGTTTAACATTACATTACAAGATTGGCTATATATTTTCAAAAATTTATGCAGTCTCCTGGCCCGTTTGGAAACAATTCAACTACTGGTGGAACTTATAATTTTATTAGTGAGTTAGATGCGGTGAGTCTTTGTAGACTTATATACCTTAAACATTAATATTGAAGTATTTTTATTATTCTTTATCAAATAAAATGAATATGCATTTTAATTTGTTATGCATCAGACTACGATTTCTTCGAATGGGGATAGTGCGAACTCAGCCGAATTTGCAACACCAAAAAATAAATGCATTGCTGGGGAGTGTATCGATATCGATAATAATGAGTTTGGTTCTCAACAGTCAACCACGACAAAGAATGTTAGAGTGAAGTTAGAGAAAGTCGATTGATACATTTTTTTGGATTTTCGCGTTGCCACTCGAACTACGGTATGAATAAATATAAAGCCTGCGTTTGAATTATTTAAAGACATTTGCTATAATATCTTCGAATCTTATTTTATGAATGAATGGTTGTTATTTTCTATGATAAATAAAATTTGTTTCACGTATTACAGAGTTTTTAATAGCAAAGTTTATCTGTTTAACTGTGCTATCATCTTGGAAATATTATTCCACACGTTTCGGTAAGGGAATCTTGAATATTAGTCCAGTGATAGAAACTTGAATATTACACAGATTCTTTGTATGGGTTTGTTTACCTTATTAATGCTTTGCATGAGTTTGTTTAAAACTTATTTAATATATCTTCAGAATATATTAACCTATTGAATTTATTTTATCTAATCTATTTATAATATATTATATCGAATGAAATATAAATCTTCTTTAACCACACCAGACACACCAAATACGTGGGTTGTATATGATCTTTTAATTGTATTTTTGCATTGTTCGTAATAAATATATTTTTAATATATATTAATGATTATCAATATTAAAAAACAATATATATCAGATTTGGTTCGACAAAATGAGATATTATTTTTTTTTTTTGTCTCAATAATCCAAATCATTATTCATATTCATTTCCAATAGTCAATCACAACCGATTTTGTGGATATTATCCATAATTATATAAGGAAAATAAGTATCTTTTCCCAAACAAATATAATATGGAATTATATCTGCCACTTTTGCAAATAAATATTTACGTGTAATTCCCAAATAATTTATTTATTGCATGAACAATTTAATTTTAAATATTTGAATTTTGTTTTTTTAATTTTCTTTTATTAAGTATTTATACCTTTCTGCCCGCATATACGCGGGTGTCTACAGTGGTATATATTATAATTTTGTGGCTGTTGGCTGGATTATTTCGACTAAAATTAACATTACATGAATTATTATCAAAGGTCCAAGACAAAAGATAATGGTATTTTATTCAGGAAAATGATACAGTTAGCCTACATATTTGGGGAAATGACATTACGTTCTGCGTCTCCTTACGCTCGCGTATTTTCTAAATAAAACAAAAACAAAGAAAAGAAAAGGAATCTGCGCTCTTGTTTCGAACATGTTACAGTACGTTCGAAATAGCATATAAACAAAATAGGGAAAAAAAGTGAAAGCTGTGGTGTTTTTTCTTATTAAAAAAATACGGCCCTATTCCACTACAAAAAAACTGCAATTTTTCGAGGGAAAAATCGAAGGTTTTCATCCCCTCGGAAAAAATCGAGGGAAAAGTGAGGCCCTCGATTTTTTTCAAGGGAAAATATTACCCCTCGGTTTTACCCTCGGAAATCAGGCGCCAATATTTACCGCCATAATTACCGAAGGTAATTTCGAGAGATTTTCGAGGGGAATACTTTCCGAGGGCAAATGACCCTCGGAAAAACCGAGGGTCCTTGGCTCCCCTCGGTTTTTTAATAATGAAAAATTAAAAAAATTCACCAAAAAAACCGAGGGTCGCTTTGACCCTCGGAAAAAATCGAGGGGAATTGGCTCCCCTCGGTTTTTTAATAATAAAAAAAATAAAAAAATAAAAATAATTTACTAATAAAACCGAGGGTCGCTTTGCTCCTCGGAAAAAACCGAGGATCCTTGGCTCCCCTCGGTTTTTTAATAATAAAAAAATTAAAAAAAATTACCAAAAAAACCAAGGGTCACACTGACCCTCGGAAAAAACCGAGGGTCCTTGGCTCCCCTCGGTTTTTTAATAATAAAAAAAATAAAAAAATTAAAAAAAAAATACCAAAAAAACCGAGGGTCACATTGACCCTCNGATTGGTAAGAAGGCGGATGATATGAAGAAAGAAAAGGTATACACTTTCATCAACCATAGATAGTTAATTTTTTTAATGATTTAAAACTTATATGTGTATTTATGAAAAAATTACTCATTCTTGCAGGATGCTAATCCTGATGTTGTCCCTCGAAACATCGGTGATTTAGTTGATAAAAAAGTTCTATTCAAAGTGCAGTGCAAGATGAATGGAGGCAGAGCATGGAAACCTACTTTTATCGTAACCAAACTTTCGCTTGATTCAGAGTTGATTGCGAGATTCGAGAAAACTTTCATCGACAGTGACACTCAGGCATAATGGAATTTTGCGTCAAATGGTCTTTAACTCATTTCTAAGTTGGTATTCATATAAAACAAATACATTTTTTTTCAGAACTCTGATCAGATTTCGAAGACGCATTTAAGTGAATCAGTTTGTGATAAGGTAATATATATTACAATACTCAAGCAAGTTCCACGAGAGTATTTCCTTTATTATTATTAAAATACACAGTTATATTATGTTTACTACTATATTAGTTTGGATGACGATGAAGCATCTTCTTATTGACATTACTAACTAATCATTTTTTTTTGTTATTAATATACATATTTCAATTAATTATTCGTAGGACTATGTGAGTTTGGATGATGATGAAGCATGTTCTCCTGAAAAGGCTAATGTGAAGGATGATTCATATTCCTCCATTGATCTTGATGATTCGAACCCGACCAAATGCAGTCTTGAAGAAGCATTTTCCACTAACGCATCTTTGAAGAAGTTGAAGAAAGTGATCAAGTAAGAAAAGAATTAGACATTATTCTTAAACATTATCGTTACTGTTAGCTTTTTGCTTATTTTTATTTTTCGCTTAAATAAATGTTTGTTGGACGTTGGCGRAAATTTGTGATGGGTTTCAAAGTTATTTAATCAATTGATATTATGTTCATCCATATAAARATACAATTTAAAACTATCAAGATTTATTATTGTTGATAAATAAGAAGCTAAAATCAAAAAAGTAATTTTTAATTAAAATTATCATATTTTACAATATATTTATATATCAATCGATTATTTTAACTAATAACACTTATTATTGTTTGAATTAAGTAAATATTAATTAAAAYTGATTATTTATAATACAACGAATGCCTCATATACATTTTTAAAAAAAAATTTGTAGTACCCATAACTTTAGCTATAAATAAGTATATCAAATAGGTGGTACCTTTAATAATATTTAAATATTAAACAGTGCATACATTAAAACATMTTTTAATGAAATAAATTTTTTGTATTTTAATGCATAAATATATGAATATATTTATTATTATATAGATAATTTTTGTTTACRTTAATGAAGTATTCATTACTATATACTTATTTACCTTCAAATAAATAATAATTGTATAGTCAGTTATTATATTAAGCCGAAATACATCTAACAATTTAATAACTTGGTAATTTATGAATTGATGCATAATATATATTTGAGTAAAAGAAATTGATAAATATGTATATATTTAAGGAAATTACTTATCTTCCGTAATAATACATATAAATAAATTGATATATAATATATATTTAAAGAAAGTGATAGACAATATATATCGGAAGAAATAACTTGGTATTTTATCGAGATTTTATACATATCTTAAGGGATATTATGTAATATTATCGAAAGTAATTAGAATATTACGTAATATTAATTTTACCTTATTTTGCCTTAGATAAATATGTAGGATAGATAATTACAGAACAAATTGGATTTCCTAAATCAGATTGTGTCTTAACTGATTCCTAAAATTAATGAAAATCACACGCAAATTTTAGATTATGAGAAATGATTTTAGGTAACTATATAATTACTACATTATTTGATTACTTAATCACTGCCATTTTTAGGGTATATAATTATCACTGCCATATCGGAAGTGTTTCATGTGCGGGAGTTAATAGACAATCTAATATAATTACTTCCTAAATCAGAATTCTTTCAATTAATCCAGATATTAAGGTATATATGTATAAATCATTCAAATATATTGTGTTATCAGAAGTTTTTCGATTGATTTAATTGCAGAGATAATTATTGTTACAGATTAATTAGTTATGAAAGATTTAAGAGATCTTCACTTAAATTAAGGTATTCTTTCCATCACTAAAATATTTATCTAAACTGGAACGATATATTTTTTTCGCGAAATAAAAATAAAAAATAGAAAATATATATTTTGTAATTTTTTAATTAAGGTAATAATAATAAATTCAAATATATATATA
>BMAC01000322.1:314120-339329 GCA_014905375.1 Phtheirospermum japonicum | reverse complement strand
GTCAATTTGCCAACCTACGCGCGACTCCGTTCTTTTGCGGACAAGCTTTTGAATCTTTGACACATTTTCATAAGTAGGCAACCAAAAAGCTTGAATCATTACAGACAGAGCCATCCGTGAAAATTGTCCATTCCTTCAACTCACCAGGAGGACCAGTCATTTCTTGCATGAAATCAGCTAAGGCCTGAGCCTTAATTGCCGTTCTAGCCTCGAATGTGACATCGAATTCGCTGAGCTCTATAATTCATTTGACTAGCCTCCCAGATGCTTCTGGTTTGTCCATTATGGTTTTCAACGGAAGGTTAGTTCGCACAAATATGGTATAAGAAAGGAAGTACGGTCGCAGCTTTCGAGCAGTTCCAACCAGAGCTAGCATCGCCCTTTCTACTTCCACGTACCTGACCTCTGCCGCATGCAAGACCTTGCTCCAAAAGTAGACCGGTGTCTGTATTTTACCTTCTTCTCTGATTAAAACCGAGCTGACCGCCTGTTGTCCTACAGATAAGTATAGGACCAATGGCTCCCCTTGGACAGGCTTCGTGAGCAAGGTCATGCTAGCCAAATGCTCCTTCAATGCTTTAAATGCTTCCTCACACTCATCGTTCCATTGAAATTTTGCTTTCTTCCTCAGAGCTTGGAAGAATGGTAAACTCCTCTCTGCAGACCTGGACACAAATCTACTTAAAGCGTTAATACGCCCTGCTAAGCATTGCATTTCTTTCACATTCCTAGGCGCCCGCATATCCATAATTGCTCTGACCTTCTCGGGATTTACCTCGATACCTTTCTCCGTGACCATGTAGCCTAGGAATTTACCAGCTCTAACCCCGAACGCACATTTCTTGGGATTAAGCTTCATCCCGTACCGTCGCAGAGTAGCAAAGGTCTCCCGCAGGTCTTCCACGTGCGACGTTGCTTTCACACTCTTAACCAGCATATCGTCCACGTAAACTTCCATGTTTTGCCCAAGTTGATTCCTAAACATCTTATCAACCAAACGTTGATAGGTGGCTCCTGCATTTTTCAAACCAAAAGGCATCACAACATAGCAATACGTTCCCTTCGGGGTAATAAAGCTGACCCGCTTCCAATCATCTTTGGCTAATCTAATCTGGTGATACCCTTGGGATGCATCCATCATACTCAAGAGCTCACATCCAGCAGTAGAGTCGACGAGCTGGTCAATTCTAGGTAAAGGATAGTGATCTTTCGGGCAAGCACGATTGAGGTCCCTAAAGTCGATACACATGCGCCAATCCTCCTGAGTCTTGGGGACCAAGACAGCATTAGAAAGCCATTCAGGGAATTGTATTTCCCGGATGTGCTTAGCCTCTAACAGTTTTTCCACCTCAGCCTCTATGACAGCCTCCTTCTTGGGCCCAAAATTGCGTTTCTTTTGCTTTACTGGCTTTGCATCCGAGCTGATGTTGAGGTGGTGCTCTGCCACCTCTGGGTCGATCCCTACCAGGTCTTCTGGGGACCAAGCAAACACTTCCGAGCTGCTTCTCAACAGTGCAACTAGATCTGTCAAAATTTTTGGACTGAGGATTGTCCCTACTCGAAGGACCCGGCTCTCATCCCCTAGGATTACTTCAACCATTATCAGCCCTTCCTCTCTATTAGCCAGATCTATTTTTGGCGGCTCTACTCTAGCTCTTTTGCTTAGTCTTTCTTCCTCCGCATTCCTCCTAATGCACTCTACGTAGGTCTGTCGTGAGGCATACTGGTCACCCCTGACCTCTCCCGTTCCATCTTCCGCCGGAAACTTCATCTTCATATGAAAGACCGATATAATAGCCTGGAACTGGCTCAAGGATGGCCGACCCAACATGACATTATAAGAAGAGGGTGCATCCACCACCAAGAAACGCACCATTCTTGTCTCCCTATACGGTTCCTCTCCTAACGTCACGAGGAGCCTCACCGCTCCCAAGGGCTTCAGGGCTCCCCCTGCAAATCCAACTAGGGAGGTGGTGACCTCTTCCAGCTCAACGTTTAGCTTCAGCTGCCTAAAGCAATCATAAAACAAAATGTCGGCAGAACTCCTAGTATCTACGAAAATTCTACGGACATTATAGTTAGCGATAGTTGCAGTTATAACCAGAGCATCCATGTGTGGGTCTAGGATACCATCGCCATCTTCTGACCCGAAACAAATGTTAGGGGTAGAGGTCATTTGTCCCACGTCCCGTGATTTTCGAACTAGATCTCTCGCGGCTCTGACATAACTGTGTTGTGTCCGCTTGGAATGCTCCTCCAATTCTCCTCCGGTAATCATCTGGATTTCTCCATGGATAACCTGGGTCTGCTCAGATTTTCTTACTCCAACTCGCATCCTATCCTGGCTTCCCTTATCTGACAGGGACCGATCATAATTCTTGTTGCCAGGCCTGGCTTCCTCTCTTCTCATCTGAACATACTCCTTCAAATGTCCGGCCTGAACTAGCCTTTCCAACTCGTCCTTTAGATGGGTACACTGGTCAGTGTCGTGTCCATATTCATTGTGGAAGCGACAGAAACGATCTGATCTTTCTTTCCTGGGCCTCTGCGAGTAGGTCTTTGGCCACTTCAGGTCTGGATGTTTCTCAATTGCCTGTAAGATTTCACCTTGTGGGGTTGCCAAAGGAGTGTATTTATCAAAGCGAGGCCTCCCTCCAGACAGGTCTGGCCTAAGCTTTTTCACAGCTCCTCTTTCCTCGCGATCATGCCTTTCTCTCTTCCTTTCTCCCTCATCCTTGATCTTCAAAGCTTCTTCCAGATGGATATACTTTTCCGCTCTCTCCAAGAGCTCCCCAAATTTCAGAGCTGGTTTCACCACCAACGACTGAAAGAATTCCCCTCTTCTCAAACATTGCACTAGAGCATTCACCAACAGCTCTTCAGACGCAGAAGGCACCTCTAACGTAGAGGTTGTAAACCTGTTGATGTAAGTACGGAGGCTCTCATTCTCTTTCTGCTTCAAACTAAAAAGTTCGAGCGGCATTTTCTGATACTTTCTACAGCTCATGAACTGGTGTAAAAAGGTTGAGCTGAACTCGTCAAAATTGCTGATAGACCTCGGCGGCAGCTGGCTAAACCAGAGCTGGGCTGATTTAGTAAAAGTCATCGGGAAGACCCGACACATGACGGCGTCTGAAAATTTATGCAGGGCTGCCGCGATCTCAAAGCGACTAAGATGGTCCCACGGGTCCGTGGTTCCATTGTACTCGAAGCCTAGGGAGCGATATGAAGCCGGCACATCATCTCGCATAACTTCCTCAGTAAACGGCGTACCCCTTCTCGCCGGAATCGCACCGCCGGTCGCCATTTTCCTCTTAAACTCCCTCACCTCTTTTTGAAAGCTCTACATCTATTCAGCCAGACCTGGATTAGTCTGGCTTGAAGTCTCGCTGTCGGAGGTGGAGAAGTGCTCTTCCCCATCTTGTAAAGGAGCCCGATCCGCATGCTGTCCTCGCAATGGCTCCGTTCCCATCACCGGGACAGTTCGTGCTGGTGGTGTGTTAGATGGTGGTGTCGCCATATCCACGAACTTCTTTTCCACCGCCGTCTCCACGGCTTTTCCGATTAGCTCCGAGAGCTGCAAAAGGAAGGATTCGTTAAATGAACCACCCGTAGTTGGCACAGATCTACTGAGCGGGGGCGGCGTAGCGCCTGGCGCGGTTCCTGTCGACGACGCTGTCTCTCCTGGCCCCATCGCCAACGTATCTGTCGACCTGGGCATCCCCACGGCGCAGCAGAACTAGGGGTTCCGCCAAGCTCTCCCACCAAGTTCCGTCGTAAACCGTCTGAAGCCATGAAATAAAAAGAAAACCTCACATCTTAACTTGATCATTTTCCCACAGACGGCGCCAATTGTTTCCACCCAAAAAATGACCAATGCCTAGAATGACGTCTGAAACACGAACACCTCCCAGACCTGCACCGCAAACACGAATTAGAAAGGACCACCGGTGGTTTTTCGGTGGAAACCTCTCTGATGCTTAAGTTAGTAAGCGTTTAAGGTATTTTCAAAAATAAGAAGGAATGCTCAAAGAATGACATACCTTTCTCAGCCTTGGGGCTGAGATATTTATAGTTTTTCCAGTGGGGACCCTTTTCTTGGATCTCGGAAACAAAGGCCGCGAATCAGGGGCCGTTTAGACAACAAACTCTGACAAATGGTCCCACTTATCCCCCTGCCAGGGGTCAGGAGGCCAGGTCTTATCTACTCCTGGTCTCTTTTCTGCTGGCGAGCCTGCCTCCATTCTTTCAAGGTTCATTTTACAAGAGGTCTTTCACCAGCCCAAGATAACTCCCGGGCTGAGACAACGSCGTCTTAGCTCTACCAGGCTCAGGACAATTCCAGAGCTGGGGTGACCTTCGCTCTGACCAGGTCAACTTCACCCAGCAGAAGTCGCCGTGAAGTCCCTTTTTTGGTTATCTAAATCCAAATCTACCCCAATCCGGGTCTGGCCTACTCCTGCCCCATCATAATACATAATAAACGAAATAGAAAAAAGAAAAATTATAAATAGTGGAAATATAATTATTCTTACAATAAAAAAAATGTTTACTTGAGGTTCTGAAAAATTTCTTTGTAGACAACATTTGTTGTCATACTAACAATGTTACCATCGTCGTTGCAGCATAAAAAATTTAATCCATTACGACTCTTGACCCGAGAGATGGCGATGGCTATAAATAGGTCTCGGTAAGTACAAACCAACATTGGATAGAGTTTGACCTTGACTCTTGTTTATAGTCGTTGCAAAAAAGACAATGAGTGGAAACTGTCTCCTTTGAAATTTAAAGGGGACCCTGCTATCCGATGGACTCAACGCCATACATGGAATATAGACTTTCATTCCAACATTAGTTCCTGAAAGAATCTTTGCCTCAGTAATGCGTTCTCCGAGTTCGGTAACGACCAACCTCGTACCATTGCATAATCCAGAAGCTTGATCCATGTTTCGAATCAACATAACCAGGACACCAATCTTCAGTTTCAAAACATGATTATGAATCCCCGAGCACTTTATCGTATTTAGAAAGTCGACCGAGTACACTTGATGTTCCTCTTGTCCATTCACATATATCTTGCAAATGGTGTCAGAACTAAGATATACTCTTTCATCCCCCGGAAGTATAGACATCACGTACTCATTAACTGTCTCGACAATGCTATTAGTTGGTGCAAGAATAGCTCTTTTTCGAAGAATGAGTGGTCGTCAAAGTTTTCTAAAATGGAAGAATATGTGCTCTCGACAATAGCGGCAACGTGATCACCTGAGGTGCGAAGTAGTATATCGTCAGGTATATCAATTAATATTTCACCATCAATTTCGGTACCGGTATTCCCATCACCAATTTTAAGTATCCATTCCGAGAAATCTTTGATTTCGCTTGCAACTGATGGGGACATTGTCTGGCCAACAGTTAATCTCATATTCTTCATCAATCTGAGAATTTTACAATATTCCCATAATCTAAATGAACATATACTGGCATAGACAATGTCTTCTCGACTACCCTTTGGAACAATAGGGAGAATCTGGCGAAAGTCTCCACCAAGAACTACAACCTTGCCAGCAAATGGTAAGTTCTTTCTTTCCTCTGGTGCATTAAACTTCAGACTTTTATGCAGAATTTCGAGATAGAATCTACTCAATTGAAAAGTTAATTTGTACGAATTAATAGAAAAAAGAAATAAAAGCCCGTGCCCTTTTAAATAGCAAAATGTAGAAAGTGAATATATTTGTGTTGCAGGCAATCATCATTCCATATACACATCCTCATGAATATATTTATCCGGCATATTTAAAAATTAAAATAATAATTATTTTTATATTAAATTATAATACCAATATGTAGCTATATATATATATATATATATATATATATATAAATCTTTCATTTAGCTACATATTGGTATTATAATTTAACATAAAAATAATTATTATTTTAATATAAATTATTATTATTAATAATCATTTTAAGCATTTTATAATCATGTATATATATGAATATTATTGATCGAAAGATTCATGGTGTTTTTTCCTCGATAAACCAAAATTTATATATTAGTCATAATTAAAGAAATTATAATACGCAAACCACTTCCCTAATTGACATATTTGGTGTGCGACTTGACATTCTTTTGGTATTTATTAACCCTTTTCAACAATTTATTTGATTAAATTACTTTTCTTTTTTAATTAGTCAAACTATTATATGAGTCTTATGATTATAATTATATAACATAATAACTAAATCATAATCATACTGATTTACGCTAAAAAAATATTCCAATTCACTGACTTTATGTATGATTTGTCAATCGCTCAAAATTCATCCGTAATATATTTCGACGTAATTGAGATTTTAAAAATAGTTCATAATGCACACTCATGCTTGAGTGTAATTATAATACTCAATAAATGAGAGTTTATATATGAGTGATAATTAAAGAACTTAATACATAAATCATAAATTAATTTCCCAATTAACATATATAGCGTGGAACTTGGTATTTCTTTGGTATTGTTTGACCATATTTAAAAACCAAGTTAAATTCATTTTCTATTTTAATCTGTCAAACCATTATGAGTCACATAGTTATAATTATATAACTTAATAATCAAATCATATCTTGCACCGGATTTGATTTGTTAATTTTTAATATTTTACAATAATTATTCATAATTGACTTATGGTAAGTAATTAAATCAAAACAAAGATTTATAAATACAATAACATACTAATATAATATTAAAAATAAATAAAATTACAAATATTAAATATCTAAAAATTAAATATACAATTATAATATTTTTCATTTATACTTCAATTACAAATTGTGTAGTAATTATGAGGGGAACAGTTTCGTATATTATTCATATATACGTGATGTATATATATGAATATTTTTATATATATATATATATATATATATATATATATATATATATATATATATATATATATATATATATAAGTTTATATAACTTAGTAATTTAATCAAATCCTAAATTTATTAATTGATTGCATTCCAAGACTTTACTTTTCCTAGTAACTTATTAAACTTCATTTGATTCACGATTCATATATAATTACTTTTTTTTTTAAACAAATTTTAAGCATGTGATTTATTTCAAATTAATCTAATCATAAAATCTCTCAATTGCCTATTATTACGTTTATTATACACATGAAATTGAGCAAAGACTAAAAAATTTATAAATACAATACTGCTAATAAATCTATCAATCATAATTCAAGCAAAATGGCGGATAAATATGCCGCCTTGCAATCAAAATTTCCGAAATGAAACCATTATGCCCGTGTAATCGCGGGTTTCTCAAATAATTTGCATTATTTTCTTTCGCCATTTTACTTGAATTTCTCCTTTCCCAGATAAATAGTCACCCATAATCCATTTATCATCATCTTCTCGCTGTCTGCATGAAGCAACTGAATTTGGTAAATAAAGGGAGACATTTCTCCAGTACATAAAATGAATATGCTGTGACCTTCCATATTTTCTATGAATAGAAGTTGTCCATTTCATGTGTAATAATTTTTAGATAGTCCTGTAAATCATATTAAGGGAAAAATCACATATCTTTAGTATTATATGCATATTATTAATTAAATATTAAATACTAATTAAGTCCTCAAAAATACTTGATAATGTTACTTATCTAATGGGAGTTATTCACTCCACTCCCTAAGATGTACTTCCGTTTTACTTATCAGTCGTTTTAGCTTGTTAACCTTTTATCTAATTAATTTTCGTTTTAGTCATATTTCACTATTTTTCTTAATTGTATCCTTATCTCAATTTTAAAAAAGAAATCTTATTTAGAAAATATATATAAACATGATTTATGTGATCGAGGCGAATTAATTGAGAGCACATTAATCAAAACATTTAATTTTTAATTATGTTGTTTGAGTCTAAAGTATCAATTAAAACTAAATCAATTTAATTTTTTACCCACCATATTCCATCAAGCTACTTCATTATACTTTCAAGTCAAAAATCATTATCAAAAACCATCTGTTGTGTTTTGGTATTTCCTTTGCAATTGTCCTTTCTTATTTGTATTTAATCAATAATCAATAAATACGAAAATATCAAAAAAATCCATTAATTAACTGTGACCTCACAAGCAAATGCTTGAAACGAAGAACAAATAACATGTCGAAGACCAACAATATTGTTTACGGTACATAGCAGCAGCAGCCTTCTTATGTTGTTTACGGTACATAGCGGTCCACGTCGACCAATAATATTCATAATAACTTGGGACCAAAGCTTTTTGATTCAACAACTCAACTTCAGTTGGACCTCACATGCAATCTAAAACATATTCTCTTGTCTTTTTTCATTGTAGTAAATCAAGAAGACAAAAAAGTGATCACAAACTTGTCGACATTGCAATTAAGCACTATCATAACTCTTTATTACATTTCAACTCTTATTTCGAAAATCATTCATCCACTATGCTTATGACATCATTTAGGCATTTGACAATTGCTGATAAAATTTAGAACACGGAATGAAATACACTTTAAAACAAAGAACGTCCACCATTCTCAACCACGATCGAGTTAATTACCATTCTGACACGTAATTAGAACAGACGTTATGGCCGAATATTATTTCTTACAAAATAAGTCAATAAATCTACCTAATAAATACCTCTTGCATTTTGAGTTAGCAAAGAGGAAAACCTGGGGGTCTGCGCAAATAAATTTGATGCCCCTGCCTGGGTATATCATCTTGGCACCACTGAAACGGCAAAGCTCTGTCTTGAGAACTATGGCTGTCAAGGTTGCAGTTAGTCAAGCCAGACACCAGATAACTTCACAGCATTTAGGAAATACCAAAACACAACATCTCAGGAGCTATAAAGACTAAATCAATTGCATCACTAAGAGAAGCAAATAAAGTACAGAAGCATAATATATGAATTTACTAAAACCTAAAGAAGAATAGAAGCCACATAAAACCTAAAACTCAAACACATAAAATAAACAAATGTAGTGGAAAAACAAAGCTGACCACTTGTCGGAAATAGGCCTCCGGAGACCGGGAGCGGCAGTCGAATTACTGGGAGCATAGATATTGAAATAATTTACAAACTATAATATGAAGAATTTCTCATCAAACAATAAAGCTAAAAATGTTCATAACTTTTTTGAGTGAAATTTATATTATACAATCTTACACAGAACACGTAATTGCCAACTAAAACCAATCAAAATTCTGAAATGAGAAATAATTCATTTAGTAATATCAATGATAATGTATACAAATGGCAGCAAACTATTTAATCCCTCCATCCCCTACCTATGGAAAGAGAAAATGAGCAATCTATTTAATTACCTCAAAAAGGTCATCGCGAATGCTCCAAGTCCATTTTGTCAGAGATCCATCAGATTGCTGAGAGCACTCTGTGTACGCAGAACCAATTCCCAACGTGTTACTGGACTTCCTGATGCAAAAAATCAACATAACTATTTACTTACTTTGCTATATATCATAGTATTGTTGACTAATAAGTAATAGACTGATTATACATATGTGAGCAAAAACATTCAACCAAGCAACACGATCTACTTCACTCACATAAGCTAAAAATATTTAACTCCAATGCTAGAATGAAGAAAATGATTTCGATTCTAATAACCAAATTCATTGCACTCAAAAAAAAAATAAAAAACCAAAAGCAGACTAAAAAGAAAATAAAAAATAAAAAATAGAGGAAATGGGTATATATAATACTCACGGAAGAGAAGGAAAATGTATTTTCATATCCCTCGAATGCCTGAAATTTTAGTAAGATAATTGTTTTTCTGTCTCATTTTAGCTAATTGATTCATTTTCCTTTTTTTTTAACCTTATCGGCAAGCATTTGTTGCAAGACTCGGACAACCCGTGCACCGGCCGAATGCCTGATAAAGTGGATCGGGTGATCCTCGTCCCATTCCGGATAATGCCCTGCAATTTTCACTTATCAATTAGAATTTACACACAGAAAGTACTTAAAAAATAAATCAAATTTCAGACCTTGTTCATAAATTCTGCCAAATTGTGAGTGCCCACAAGCCTATCTATGTTCTTCGACATTATCAACATGCCCTCCTTTTAGATAGTAAAACAATTCTCTGGCTCTAAAAAAGCCCAAAAATCCATTTCAATAATTCAAAATTTAAAATGACCATATAAAAAACATAAGCAAACCAAATAATAATAATAATAATAATAATAATAATAATAATAATAATAATAATAATAATATTCGATTTAAAAAAAGAAAAAAGCACCTGTCATATATGCTAGTTAATGAGCATAAATCGGGCAAAAGAACCCTGTCATCTTTCTTCTCCGCCCCTCCAAATAAGACAAACCTCCTAATCTCTGTAACAAAAGTAAAAAAAAAATAACGTAAAATAAATAATAAATCTTGCAGTCATGGCGTTCGACAAAATTGCCCAGAGAATGAAAACAACGAATTTCAAATTTGATTGCTCATACCCCTTTCCCGAAACCGAAAATCCCATGAACCAACACAATGGGAGGTAACTCGACAATGGTGGTTGACTTTCGCGAGTCCTCCCTTTCAACCCGCCGACCAAATTAGGTTTGAAAATCTAATCGCTCAATGCCTGTGAGAGGTCGCCAGCCACGGCTGCGCTAAATATGTAAAACCCATATCCCAACTTCACCAATGAACAAATCGAAAAAAAATGGATAGATCTTCATTTAAAAAACGGATCGGAAAAAAAAAATATGAATTTAACTGATGAAGAAATCGGAGGAGAGAAAAAAAAATAAAAAACTATCTTACATTAACCGCTGAATAATTTTGAATTTAATTCAGTTCCTGTCGATGCCCGTCCGGGTCGATTGCAGATAGCTTGGGGATTCGAGGAAATGATGCGTCGTAGGCAGAACAGCGGGCGATTATGGTGAGGGAGGAGAAAGAGAGTGAGGGGATTTGGTGATTTCAGATGATGGCGGGCGATTATGGCGGCTTGGCCAGTTACTCGAGAGAGAGTGAGATGGTTTGGTGATTTCCGGGATGAGGGCGGCGAGAGGAGAAAGCAGAAAAAAAAATGAAAAAAAAACTGGATTTTTAAGGTTAGGATAAAAATGAAAAAAAGTCTTATTTTATATCTAGGCTAAAAATCTCTAAAAGTAGCATATTACTCGAATCAACATAAGCTGACAACTCATCATCCGGACCTACAGAATAATGACACATGTCATCCGGAGCAATGACTAATTGACATATAGGTTAGGGTGTCAACAGTATTAACAAATAGGTGGATGAATTTGTCTCAATTTTACTTTACGTCGTATTAATGGATGAGATGGTTATGTGATCTTATGGATATGTTATGACCCGGTGCTTATTTAGGTCGTAGATGGTTACGCGATTATATGGATATGGTATGGCTCGATGCTTGTTGAGGTCGTCGATGGTTTTATGGTTTTATGGTTGTGGGCTGATACTTGTTTAGGTTGGCGATGGTTTTATGGTTATGGGCTGACGCTTGTTGAGGTCGGCAATAATTTTATGATTTTATGGTTATGTGTTGACGCTTTTATCAGGTCGACGATGAGTTTTATGGTTATGGATGACGCTTTTACTAGGTCTGCGATGGTTAATATGGAATCAGCTAACGTTTTTATTAGGAAGGTGATGGTCTATATGGAATGGTCAGACGCTTCTACTAGGTCGGCGATGGTTTGTATGGATAGTCTGACGCTTGTTTAGGTCGGAGATGGTTTATGAATTTATGTAATGGTTTTTGGTTATGGTCAGACGCTTGTATAGGTCGGAGATGTGGTTATGGATATCCCGACGCTTGTTTAGATCGGAGATGATTATATAGATATGGATGGACTTGTTTTAGGTTGAATAAATGGTTTATGGTTTGTGGTTGTGATTTTCTGATCGACCTGTTTTAGGTCAAATGAATTATTTATGGTTCATGATTATAGTTGTGGTCTAAAATGATTTATGGTTTATGGTTATAGTTGTGATATGTGACCGACCTATTTTGTATTGGGTAAATGGTCTGTGGTTATGGTCATGGTTGAAAAATAGTTTCAGGGATACATGATTTTTAATGTGTTGAATTAATTGTTGAAGTTCATAGAAATAATACTGTAATGTTCGTTAAGAACTAACATCTCGTAAAGTTCTTTATTTTTATATTCCACCTAATTTCGTACCTCAATCAGTTAGAATATGGGAGACTAGTGATACGACATCAAAAATTGACTCGATTATATATGGTAAGAAAGTAACGAAAGGGTAAAATGTTCTAGGTCTCGGTGTATATGGTTATTATGAGATTATGAAAAGTAAGAATCCTAGTATGAGAATATTTACTTATTATGAAATTGAGTATAATTAGGAGATTTAATCTCATCTTATGAAGAAATCTTATTGGTTGGTGGACAAGTCTAAATAATCTTATAAATAGGAGATTTAAACTCTTATTTCATAACTTTAATTATCATGCATCATGGAACTCATCTCATGAATTTGAAGGCTAATTATTATCTCTTATTATACAATTTATATGGTTATTGACTTAAGCATTCGAGGGCGTACGACGAGACTATTCAGCTTGGGCTTTGTGCGCAGGTCGTTCGTGATCGAGAAGGCAAGTCGAGGCGATCCGACCTCTTTCTTGGTGAGCCAATTTTTTTGGTTACATCAGTTACGACTCGCGTTTGATAATTATTATATTGCGTTTGATAAACAAATTCTCCATCTTATTTCTCCCTCTTCTCTTATATTTTCCCAAGTTTGAATATGTTTGGATTTAATTTGTCTATGAATTATTCTATTACCATGTCCAACTAAACTATTTTATTTCGGGTGATAGGAGTATATTTTCATGATAATTTCTTACAACTGATTTTTACATTTTGAACCATATTTAAACATTTTGTTTTGATTGCATGTTTTAATAAGTTGTCGATGTCTGCATGTTCAACATGTTTCATCCAGATTCAGAAGAACAAAGTCTATATTATGCTACCGATGTTTGAGATAAATTCTTGCATAAATTAGGAGTTTATGTTTATCTGTGAAAACCTTTCTATCTTTTATTCTTTTTGGAGTTGAATTGCATAATCAGAGTGGAGACACTAATTTGTGTTAGTTTAATCTAAAGTTCAGATTGTCTCTAGAGAAAAATTAGCTGATATATTTATTATTATTATTATTTTATAGGTTAGAGAAATATAAATACAATTAGAGGTTATTTGTGTGGAACAAAGATCTCAATTGAAACCATTGTCTACGGATCTCTCTATCCCACCGATTTTCTCTTAATCTATCTTCCAGTTTATATAAATTGTTTAGTTTAGTTACTTTTAATTCTTAGTTTAAATACATTATTCATCCTATTATTGATTGTCTATATAAAGTTCATAACATTATAATTATAGTACTTAATAAAGGAATTAACTAGTTCTTGTGTAAATGACCTTCTTTGCCACTATCATAAACAAAGCCTTACACTTGTAGTAAAGTTAAAAAATTAAGCGAACATGTACGTTAGTCATTCAATAAATATATTTTATTTATTTACAACACTCTCCTTCAATAATCTCATATATCAATAAAAATTGTCTAATCAAAACATTGGTTGGAAAAACCAAGTGAGAAAAGTTCTACCAAACTAAGGAGAGAAAGTAATGCAAATATACCATCTCAAAGTTGGAATGTCCATGTGTTACCTCAGTAAAATCTTGGCCAGGAAAACTCTGAAGGATAAAAAAAATGATCCAATGAAAATATCAAATTTACTCCCTCTACCTTAAATTAGGAGTAATCAACTTGTTTCGTTTATCTATCTTCAATTAATATCTTAAATACTTTCAAAATATAGTATCCTTGAAGCATTATTATCTCCCTAACGTCGAGAATATTGTAATTTGTACAATACTAGGTAGTTCATTCCAAGATATATTCTCAGAATTTCATATCAATCTTAACATGTGGGACTATTATTCGAGGGAGTCTTGCGACTGTAAGTCATACATATCATATATACTTTCATACTTGAAATATTATCATGCTACTAGTCAAACATTAATTTATCTACATAGAGGTCACATATATACTTTCATACTTGAAATATTATCATGCTACTAGTCAAACATTAATTTATCTGAACTACTTCTGTTCTCATCAAATTCCATGAGGCATGTCATTTGTTTTTATAAACCATGGTCAACCAATTATCTCATCAAGTACAACTCATGACTTTTGACTAGCAAGAAACATATGTATTTATTTGACATTTCTAGTATTTTGTACTTACACCAATCAATCAAATACTCTCACAAACATCTCGTATGAGTTAATAACATACATGATCTTTTTTTTTTTCAAGAAGTGAACATGGAACGTGAGGGCTCACAAACTTTACTACTTACTATAAAATATGAATGCTATTGGAACCTAGTTCCAGTTAAGCTAGTGAAGATTTAACTGTCAATGTTCACTATTTCAGAAAGGAGAATTCATGGAGGTTTTCTGAGGCCATTTACGGCGGTTTTAGAACCGGCGGAATCCACCGCCGTAGTTATTAACGGCAATTTTAGAACCACCGTAGAAAGTGACACTTTTAACGGCGGTTCTCTTAAACTGCCGTAAAATACACCAACATTATTCGGCGGTTCTTGAAAAATACCTTCTAAAAAACCTATTTTCTAGAATGAACATTTTACGGTGGTTCTTAAAAACACCTTCTAGAAAGTATATTTTCCAAAATGGACATTACAAATACCTTCTAGAAAGTAGTTAAAAAAAAAAAAAAAAGAAATGAAAGCAGGTGAACCATAACAGAGAAAAACTGGAAATTTTTAATTTTTAATTATTATTTCAACAAAATAAATACACCAAAATTAAATAATTTAAAGAATTGTGATTTTAATATTCTACACTCGCGATGCATTAAGATAGAAATGCAAATGCTGTTGTATAGAGTGTCGGATACTTTATCGGAATTTTCACTTTCGACATTGACACTTGTGACTTTGACCCAAACCAAGACTTTCGTCTTCATCTCCTCGATCCCTGTGAGCTTTCCCCTAGACAACGTGGCTTTCACACGAGCCAAGTACCTTATAATGGACGAGTCCTTCAAGCACACCTCACACAGAACAGCGAGCTTCGATTTTACCTCGACAAATCCACCTGAAATGTACCCAATGCCAAATCCCATCAACATTTACCAAAAGTAGAAAGAATCAAATGAGAGAATTTTACATAGAGGAGCAAACAAAAATAACACCTATAATAATAATAATAAATGGTAGAATTCGAACAGTAGTGACCGATTAGAAATCGGTATGTATCAAACCCAAACTGCTGAAAATTTCTGTGAGTCCGTGAAAAGCTGATATTATCTAATAAGTTTCAGGGCCAATAATATTACTTGAAAGCAATCAAATGACCGTATCAAGCCAGTACAGAGGGCTTTCAATCGAGTTCATATCATACGAATATAAGATTTTTCTATTTTACATCACAAACTTTTCTAAAACAAATTTAGTACAAATTTTTATTCACAATTTAATTTCAGTAAAAAGAGTATCGATATGTGGTTGTGGATGAGGATTCGCACAGTGAATATGCTGCCAATTCAAACTGCATTTTACCTTTATAATCAGTAACAACTCAAAGAAAACACAAAAAAGATAAAAAAATAAATAATAATAATAATAAAAACACTCACTAACAAAATAGCACTAAATTTTATATGGATGCACACCTTTCCCCAGCAAAAAAAACCAGAAAACCAATTTCAAACATTAACCAAAGCATACAATAGTAATTTAAAAAATAATAAAAATAAGTTAGAACACAAAATATTAAGTTGCAAAACTCATAGACGAAACAAAAAAAAAACTGAAGAACAGTGCCAACTGCCTGTTGAATCGTGTTCGAGCTGAGTTTTGGAACCAAAACACCCAACAATAATGTTTTAATCTGTTATTAATCATAGGCAAATTACAGTTGTACTAGTATGAAGTACAGTAGTAAAAAAGTTCTCACCGAGTAAAAGTAATAATACTCAAATAATACTATTCATCAATTTTAAATAAACTATAAATTAGTACCATTTTAATTTAAATAAATTTATTAATTATGAAATAAACTATATACACACCACGCACTTTTCGTTTTAACCTCTCTTTTTGCTCCAAAATAAGTGTCGTTTTAAGAATCAAGACACTTTTGGCCTAAAACTTCCAAAATTATCGTTGTTTATTGTTTCTAAACTTTATGTTTTAATATCTTCGAAACTAGTGTTGGCAATAAAAAATACATTAAGAATCCCTACATTAAATGAAGGTGAATCAGTCACTGACTTAGAAATTCATGTGAAATTTCAAGTTAGGCATAATGTTGATATGTTACTTAGGGAAAAGAATTCCAAAGAAGAAGACAGAATTACTGTAAGTTCTTTACTCATCTATAAAGAACATATCTGCCACTATCCACTAAACAAATGTAAGATGTTTGTCAAGTTTTAGACAAGATGTACACTTTCACAATTACATGTCAAGCTGATTGAAAGGGCATTTTCAAAATCAGACTCAAAGAATCGCTTTTCGTGGGAAATCTTCTCAAATTCTACTGGATATGACCACTGAGAACAATATTAACAATAACATAATTTGTGAACTGTGTAATGAAATGAAGTTCAACAAAATAAAACTTCCAATAACCTCCACACTAGTAAGACATCAGAACTCAAATTTCTAACATATAAATAATAAACTAGAAAACAGAAGCTAATAGAACATAATATCTACTTAAACAGTCTCATGGGCTCACCAGATGATTCCATGCTCTGAGACTCCACTGGCCCTGAAGCTCTGGAAAGCAGTAAGGTTCACAAATTCTGATGGAGGGACCAGTCGCCTGACTACTCCACATGGAAAATAGTACAATTAGTTATTTAACCAACACTAGGACCCACCACATAGTTTCATTAAAATATCCCTAGTAAGCTTTAGTCTAAGATACACAAATAACTAGCACGCATAACCTTCCTAGCAAAGCACGGTTTTAATAGTGTAAAAACAGCATACATCACAGTAACAGCAATTTATTTCCTTTTAGCATTTACAGAACTAAGTTTCCAGAAAAAGAGCAAGAACAATCACAGCAAGCCAGACGGGAAGCAGAAGAATGATAGTAAAATAAAACTACAGTAAATTAATTTTTTTCCCCTATCCATGTTTAAGCAAATATTCTGGATTCTAAATTTCCCAGCAAAAACTTATAAGAATATCCCATGCACAAAAAAATGCATCAATTCTCAAAACCACATATCAGTGTTACACTCTAAAGACTAAAAGATAAATCCATAGAAGATCAGAGAATAACATACTAATGAAATCTCAGCTGCTCTCCACTTACTGATACAATATTCTTGTAAGTTCTCCACCAGTAACAAAATACACACAAACCACACAGACCTCCATATTTCTGGAATTTTTTGGATCTTTTTCAAAAATTAAACTATGGAATGCTATCTTCATGGTGTGAATATAAAACAAATGTGCCTAAAAAAGCACCTTATCTGCCAAATAATTAAGGAAACCTCGCATTTACAGCAATTATATTATACTAGCCATTATATTATACTATTACATAGATAATTTCCAACAATCTTTTGCACACTTACTTTTAATAGACGCCCCTAAACATAGGTGTTGTTTACATAACTTTAAGAGGAGCAAAATCATTTGATAACCCATAAAGACAAGCAAAAACAACAAATGTCCACTCGATTTATAAAACAATAATATAACGAGAAAGAAGAAAAGAAAAGGAGGAACCCCGTATGCTAGGAATAGGGGTAACATACCTCAGGGTCCAGCCAATAAGGCATTACAACAGTAGAATGCGTATTAACATCCGCTTCGGTAAGTTTTGTTGCAACCCCAAAATCTGCAAGTTTGACAAGACCCAGAAAGATTAAGTTAGATCAAGGAACAGTTTGTTCGGGACCTTGAAATTAGTTTACCAAAAACAATTATGGAAGAAAACATGTACACATTGTCATATAATAGCACAAGCTAGCCCAAGCAAACAACCACATAAAGTATGAGGACATTCAAACAAAAAATGAAATAAGATTGACATTCTATTCACATCAAAGTATCAAACAAACTAAAACTCCAATAATATCTCTTAACCAACTTATCACAATATCAAAAAGACAAAAAGAAGTCAGATCTCTAGACAAAAGTAGCATCCGCAAAATAGGCAAACCAATCAGCAAGATAGCCTAACAAAATAAGGTATACCTCTTTCCGTCGATCGGAGGCGAGCACCGCCGCAACACCACCGTGATTGGATGCCGACAATCGAAGGAAGGGGTACAAGAGATGCTCACTAAGAATTCCTCGTTTGGCCTTAAACTCACAGCAAACCTGATGCTCAGCCCACAGCCGCTGATAGATCCACTGGAAAACACCCGTTAACCATCGTGGCAGTTCTCAGCCCTAATCCTAAAACCCTAACCTCGCCGGTGTCAAAGTTCGGCAAGGTTCCTCTCACACACACACGTATTGAGGGTTTTCCTAAGAATTTGGTTTGATATTCCGCCTAGTAGCTTGGGATTAGGGTTATGAATGGTGGGATTAGGTTTTTGATTGGTGGTTGTTGGAAGAGGAGGAAGCTGCGGAGAGGTCAGGTGGAGAGGGAGGGGAAGCTTGCGGCTATGGTTTTGGAAAAAGAGAGAGAAAAGGGGATAATAGGTGGTCGGCATCGTACACTTGGCGGAGGAGGGGAACCGAGACTAAAATTGGGGATTTTTCGGGGCTTTAGTTTAGAATTGGAAAAAGAAATAATAAAAAGAAAAGGAAAGAGTGGGGATATGAAGGCGTGAGATGGGTGAGACTATTTTAATATATTAAAGTTCGCTGGCTTTAACGCCGGTTCACAAGAAATCATCGTAAAATATGTAAGTTTTTATGGCGGTTGTTAGTGAATCGACGTTAATATCAGCTGATATCCAGTTTTAACGGCGGTTCACAAGAAACAGCCATAAATGTCATCACATTTACGGCAGTTCTAATAGAACCGACGTTAATTAGTTCATATTTAACGTCGGTTCTAAGACAACCTCCGTAAAATGTAGAATTCTACGGCGATTTTAAGAGAACTGTCGTTAAATGATGGATTTTACGGCGATTCTCTGGAAAACTGCCGTAAAAACATATTTAACAGCAATTTTGCTCGAACCGCCGTTGAATCTTTTTTTTGCAGTAGTGGTTGTTGAGAATATGCAACATACATGGATTCTTTTAAGTAGAAGAATCTTCCGAATCTTCGCATATAGAAATTATTTATAAGGTTCATTATTAACAAATCAGGCTAGTTAAATTGGTCATGCTAAATAATACTTTCAAGCTACTAAACTTCCGGTTCGGGATTAAAAAGTAGTTTCTAGCACTTCAAGAACTTTTAATGAATTCACCACTACAAGAAGAAGATTTAACATAGTTTTTTTTTTACATATAACATTGGTTTTTGAACCGATGTCTAGGCCACCGATGTTAAAAGTCATGTCGATTTTATGAAACCAATGTAAAATTTGACATCGATTAATAGGAAAAAATGATGTAAAAACTGTGATTTTTCACATCGATTTTTAGTAAAAAGAAAAACGATGTAATACATGTGTGTGTATCATTGAGGGCATATATGTTTGGATTTATAAATATTAAATTATTTTTAAAAACACCAGCTTTATAAGAAATATTATGTTAGATTTATTATGATTATTTTTTTATTAACTACATAACTATTAAATTAATATTTAAAAATGTCATAAATAATTAAATAAGTCAAATTTGTCACTGACCAAATATTTTTCCATCTGGAAATAACAGTGTGAAGGAAAGCTAGTGGCCGTGCACCCCCTATGGCCAATTTTTTATTTTAAATGCAGTTTTTTTGATGGCCGGAGATTTTCCGTCTGCCGGCAACAGGCTGTCAAGCACCCCCTTATGCCTAGACATGCATATTCGGTTCCGGTTAGGAGAACCGACCGTTCCGATTTGTGGTTACAGGTTTGCTTAACCATTGATCACGATTCATGGTTTGGAATAAAATCGTTAACAGGTTGTCGACAGTTCGATTTCGATTTGAGAAAACCTCAAACCGTGAACTGTTGGTTCGAAAAGTTGGTGATTTCGCTTTCCATAAGAAAATGAAAATCAATAGTTAAAATCAAATTAATCAACAAAAATTATCAGTTATGAATTGTAATTGTAACCGATGCAAATCGAAACCAAAATTGGTTTTTGTTCGTTTTGATTACGGTTTGCACGCCGCCAATTTCTTTAAGAGGATGTTAAGAAAACCTCCAGTTTTAACCAAATGTGCATGTCGAATATACTCCTCATCAAATAATTTGATGAGTAGTATATTTTATCTGAGTTCTGAATAATAATATTGATATTATGTGAAACGAATATGATTGCCTTATAAATTGTGTTTTATGTATGATAAATATGTATGCTCTATGTAATGAATATTTATGTGTTGTATTTAATTTTTATCAAAACAGGTGAAATATTTTTTTGTAAGTATGTTATGTGTGATGAATATGAATTGTGGTAAAACAAGATTTTCAATGAAAACGTATATATTCATCACAAACGACATACATATTCATAACACAAAACATAAATATTCAGCACAGGGATAAAGTAAACTATACATTATGCACATTGGTGCATGATATACATCCTCACCTATTGACACCTTCTTCAGCGTAATATTCCCATCTCCTTCCCTCCCCAAATATATTTCTCTCTCCATATTAAATAGCCATTTTTGTTTTTCTCTTCTGAATCCATCATCCCATAAATGTTCTTTCTCGACGGTGGTGATAGTGAGGTAGAAAGGGATTATGGGGGAGATGGAGAGGAGTGATTCGTTGCAAGTATACATTAGTTTTTTTTTTTTAAATTTGTATGAGTATTCTAAGCTTCTTTGCTAATAATGTGATTTAATGTGATATATCTAACCTAAATGAAATGAAATAATCTAAGTGATTATATGGATATCTAGGTTGATCTAAATGTCTTATATGATAATTATCCCATTATATTAAACTATTTGTAAATATATCAATATACTAGTACACTTAGCCAAATGACAATAAAAACTTGCTCGGGCTAGATGTCAGATGGCGAAATGCTCTTGGATTATGTCAAATCTCAAAACAGAAAAACCTATACAATTAAAATTATAAAAAACTTAAAATAAAAAAAAATAAAAAAGGAAAAGCAAAAAAGGAGACACACTAAAGAAGACAATCGTATTAGGTCTATCTTATTCATCAAATGCTCCCTTTATATAGGGTATCAAATACATGTTTTCATAATACATAAAGATAACAAATATCTAAATTGTTTCTCATCAGTTACTTGTTGAAAAAGGCACACTAATTGTGACTTTCCTTTAACACTCCTAATTGTATCAAGTCAAAGGGAGAAATGGTACTTCATTGTTGCTTTGTTAAAACCTTTCAATGTAACAATGAGAAAAATAAAATTTAGTCGAAGGAAAAAAGAGTAAAACACACCTATGTTGAGACTCTCTCTAAAGTCTACATCTCTCCTTGATATGTATATCTATCAAGAGAAATTTGAAAGTGATATATACATCTATCAAGCGAGCTGTGAAAGTTTTCACATCCTCAATACAGAACTGTCCCTGCTACTTGACCCGCTAGAAGACTAAGACTTCATTTTGACGCCGTTTATCCTTATTTCAATCTCTCGGCCCTCCTATTTATTTACCCGAAGGTTTAGCTTTACATTGAGAAGCCTTCTATAAGGCTGTTGAACTTGAAGGGGAAGGACTCTTGAGAAAGTCCATGATTGCGAGTTGTAGAAGAATTGTTATGATATGCTTTGTATTATCACCTTTCATGTATCTTATTTTCATTTGTTCATTACAACTAGCATTATTTTCATAACTAAAAGCGAGTTCTTCCGTAGTAGAGTTCAAGCCACTATACTCAAAGGTATTTATGACTATAAGATTTATCATAGATACTCACGAACTAATATATGTATGATAATGATCTCTTTGCATGGACCATATGGGTAAACAACATCAATAATATTATTTAGTGTTTAAGGTAGGAAATAAACTCAACAGTGTCTTTAGGAGTTACAAGACCATCTGTAATCCCAATTGTATTTCTGAATGGACGAATAAACACACGTCAATGGTTTCTTTTAAGTATCAAAATACGTTTTGATTCTATTTAGGTGATATTGCGCTTTCTTGAGTTAAACCAAGATAACAAGTCGTTGTGAAAGTAGTATTTTTGTCAAGTGTATTAGTACTAGTACAGTAATGTGCATATTGTACATAAGTAGGGAATATCAACTCTCACCAGATCTTCGTCATTTCCCTGAAATAGATCTTTTCTTATACCCTCACTTTGACTAATCATATTGCATTTACCCATGTTTATTCGCCTGATTATGTTTTGGATATATGTAGAGTGTAGAATTTAGTATTTCACAAACTCAGGTTTTAGTTTAAAGCCTTGACAAGACTAGCTTTTCCAGGATTCATGATCTCATATTAAATATTCAAATACAAGGTGGTTTCTCTTATTTCATTGAAAGTGTGTATTGTGTTATATCATCAACATATACAACTGCAATCGCAAATTTGAAACTTGTTTTATTTATAAATACACAGTGACATAAATTATATTTTCGAATCAATTAGTCACTTAATCAGTTATACTACATCCATATGGATTGTTTCAATACATAAAGTGAATGTTTCAGTTCAATTGAAAATGCACTTCATGGTTTAGAGTCACTTGTCTTGGCAATGAAAGCTCAACAAACACTTGTTTATATATCTCAAAATCATGATCCCCATAGAGATATGATGTAACCAAATGTATAAACTGCATTCTAGATTTCTTGGATATATAACATCTATCATGGGAGAGTACATATCCTCATAGTCAATTCCAGGGCACTGTGAGAAAGCTTGTGATTCAAGTCTAGTTTTGCATCTCATGGTTTTATTTTTCTTATTGCACTTTTTGAGAAAACATTGTTTATACCCATAGGCTTTACACTTGAGGCTAGCACTACCCGACCAAATACCTGTCTTCTTGTGAGTGGATCAAGTTCTACCTGGATTCATTGCTTTCATTTTAGGCTAATCTTCTTTATTAATATTTCAAAAGAGCATGGTTTGATATCATCGTACTTTATGATTCCTTGACCAACAGTGTATATATCATCAATGTGTGGAAATATTTCCATCAACACATATGTACTCTCGTAATTCGTTGAGATTTCTTTATTCTCTAAAATCATATTAAAGTTTAGAGCATCCACTAGTAGTGATTTGTGGACATAAGTATAACCATAGATAGTCTCATGAGAGGAATTATCTTCATTAATGATTAATTGAAGTTGTATTGTACCTACCCTCTTATTCCTTTAGCAGGTATCGGTCGAACCAAGTGATCTCCGCCTATTACTTTTAGGAGTCACGACCTCAACCACACCTCCACTAAGCGTGGTTGCAATATGCGGTATTGTGCCCTTTATAGTGACTTTTATCTTTGCAGACACATTTGTAGCTAGTATATATGATCTCACCACTTTAAAAATCCTTATACTTTGAAGATTGATTATTCATTTTAATTTACTTTCTTACATTGTGAAATGTGGGGATCATAATGAGAGAGAGTGTGTGAAATTATTCCTATCATTCTGTTAGAAAATATTTTTTCTTATCTCCCACTAACAATGGGAAGACTGGCTCATTAAAGTGATAACTTTGTGAATATAGCAATAAATAGATCTTCTGTCAAAGGTTTCAAATAGCGGATGACTGTTGGAGATTCATATCCAACATAAAAACTTAAACGTCTTTTGAAGGCCCATATGAATGCATTGTGGGACCGTAGTAGGCACATAGACTGTGTAACCAAATATGAATAAGTATGAATTATCAAGCTTATATCCAACTAAAAACTGGTACACAAAAGTATTTGATTAGTAGAGGGTCATAAATGAATAAGTGAGAGTTGCGTGTAATATTTTATAATCTTATGTCACTACAAAAAAAATGTCGTTTGCTGACGGGCGGATTCGTCAGCAAAGTGATTGTTGACGGGTTTGTTAACGTATAGGACCCGTCTGCGAACCCATCAGCAAATGATGACGACATGCTGACGGATTAGGCCCGTCAACAATTCCACCCGTCAGTATTTATAAAATATTATAAGAAAAATCTGGGCGGGCCTAGCCCAGCCAGCCCCCAGCCCAACCCACAACCCGGCCCCGACCAGCCCGCATCAATTAAATCTCACATATGTCATGGGTGCTAATCAAACCCATGACCTCTTGTAAATAGAGGAGTGGTGTTACCGTCTCGTCAAGTCAATTACATGTGAGAATTTATACACTTTTAATATATATTAGATATAAATTAAGTTATAAATTATAATTATAATTATATTATATTATATTATATTATATTTATAAATGTAGATTATATTTACGAATAATGATATATGAATACATAGTATTATGTTAATGATATTTAAATATATATTATTCATAAATATATTATTTATAATATATAAATATATATATATATAATATATAATATATATATATAATATAAATATATTATATATATTATAAATATATATTGTATATAATAATGATATATATATTATTATAAATATATAATATTATTTATAAATATTATATATAATTATATTATATTTATGATAATGATATTATATATATATATATATATATATATATATATATATATATATATATATATAATATATATATTATATTATATATAAATAATGATATGTTATTATTATAAATATATAATATTATTTATAAATATATAATAATTATTTTATATTTATGAATAATGATATTATAAATATATATTATTTATAAATATATATATATAATATATATATATAATATATATTATAAATATATATTATATGTAAATATATAATTATTATATTATATTTATAAATGTATAATTTATATTATATTATATTTATAAATATTAATATAATTATATATTTTATTTAATAATTAATTAATTAAATTATAAATATATAATATTATTT
>BMAC01000322.1:282847-314095 GCA_014905375.1 Phtheirospermum japonicum | reverse complement strand
ATATATATATATATATATATATATATATATATATATATATATATAATATATATATATATATATATAATTATTTATAAATAATTATAAATATATATTATTTGAAATATATATTTATTATTAATTGTTATATAATTAATTATATTATATATAATAAATGATAAATATTATTATGAATATATAATATTATATATATAATATATATATTATATTATATTTATGAATAATGATATTATAAATATATATTTATATATATATTATTTATATATATAATATATATATATATTATATATATATATATATAATATATATATTTATATATATTATAAATATATATTGTATATAATAATGATATATAATTATTATAAATATATAATATTATTTATAAATATATAATAATTATATTATATTTATGTCTATATGTATTATAATTATAATATTATAAATTATATTTTAAATAGATTGCTGATGGCACGCGTGTCAGCATTGTTTTTATTTTTTAATAATGCTAACGGTTGTAGGCCGTCAACAAATTGCTGACGGCCTATGCCCGTCAGCATTGTGACCCGTCAGCGGACGTCAGCATATGCTGACGGTTTTTCTGCCCGTTAGCAAAATTCATCACTATTTTCCATTTTTTTTTGTAGTATGTAGAGACAAAAACATGAGTGTGTATAACCATTATCTTAGTCACCATATATATCATTTTTGATGTTGGCTTCTTTATGACCTTATCGTATGCATATTGGGGTACAAGATGCTCAACATCGATTTTGATTGACATGCCGTAGATATCAAATACTTTTGATTTACACTCTCTAGTATTATATGTCTTGAATGCTTTATAAGGGTGGTAAATCCTCAATCATACTAAATGTGCTTGGAGTCTTGCATATGCAACATTTTTATGGACAATGCGTGCCGAAGCATAGACCAAAACCATAAAATACTTGAATGATCCACATTTTGAATGGTCATGTCCACATGTACCACCTATTACCAATCGTAAGAATGGAATATTATACTTTGTATATTTAGCATATGAAGGTCTCAATTATACAATTTTGCTAAGAACAAGTTTTAAAAAAATGGGTGACATGTCTTTGAGATATGAATGTTTGTAGCGTTCTAGTACTTAGAATACACTAGCTGCAATTGAATAGCAATAAGTCGACACTATACTACGCATCGGATTTCTATCTCATTTTGTCTTTCACTCAAAATAATAGATGTCCATGATAATTTATTTTAATGTGGATCATCATATCATGATCAATGTACTCATGTCAATCGTGTCAAAAATTGAATGAGTCAGTATCCAAAAGTTAATTGTTTATAACATCATATGATTCGATAATCAGAATAGTAGTGAAGTAAAATTACTAGATTGATTCACTAATTTCTCAAAAATGTGCTTTCTTTCACATAAATTAAAGGTATAATTCAATTCTCATAATGTATTTCTTAATGGTAATCATCAACATGAATATCGTTAAACTTAACAAGGTTCGTTTGACTCTTGGTACACACATAGCTTTTATGCCTTTAATTAATGTGCCATTAGGCACCAAAAATTTAGAAATTCATCTCATTTGATTGATTAGGATCAGTGTAGTTACATATGAATTATCAATTTAATGAACAAATGTCTATTCCATGACAAAATCTCACATTCGACATATATTAGTTATATAGAAACATACCTTTCATCCTAATATTTTTCTTTATTCACTAGATAATTTACAGTATATATTGATAATGTTACTCTTGATCATGTACGTAAATGTGTAGTAAATAAATTCGATTACATTCTATAATTTAGAATGTAATCCAAAGTTTACTATTAAACCATAAATAATAGTTAAATTAGGACACATCACATGAGTCAAACTCAAAGATAAACTTTAATACCAGTTTAGTAAGAATGATTCGTTGTACTTGATCAAGTTCTTTGGAAAGTAAAGAAACGAACGATTCATCGGTCAAAATAGAGAATATCCATTGTGGTGCATAAACAAGCTTGTGGTCGAATTACTTTGACACATGATTGCAAAAAATAATTTTTGGGAGAAACCCAACGACTTCAAGGAAAATGCAGGTGTATTGCATAATATTGAGTTTCTAGAGTGAGAAAATTGAATTCAGTTGCATAATTAATAACTTGTGCTTGAACGAAGACATATATAAAAGACTACAAATTTATTTTGAAGAAAGCCATTGGTTTAATGCTTAAAGTTTGGACAAGAATTCATGAGCGCAAGAGTCGTGAGGTACAGAGTTGAAACAACCAACGAGGACTAAGCACCTTAGAGGAGCCGCTGCTTGTCACTCCTTTCCTTGTCTTTCGTCTCACACTCCCTTTGAATCTTGCTGCGCAAGGCAACGCGCTCTCGCGCCGCCTCCTCCGCCATGAACAGTGCATCCGTGAGTTTAGCCACCTTTTGATGAGGATTGATTTCAGACTCCCACCCATCGATATCTGTGCCGCGTCGCTTGTCCAGGGGAATCACGTAACCCTTGGGATTTTTCCAGTAATACACGCACGGAGGAACCTTCCAGTCACCTGCGGCCTTGGGGCTTGGCGGCTCTGAGGGATCTTCCGCCATCTTCACTTCCTTAATCAGCCTTTATGCCAGGAGATTTTGGGATTGGGGATATCGTAATAGTTGATAGTCAGATGGAATTGAGGTTTACTTATACTCCCTTTTATAAGAAAATATGGAGAGAGTAAACCTAAAAAGTAATATACGGTAGATATCCTTCTACTAATAGGAAAAGTATAATTTTCTCACCGTCTATTACATTACATTTATATAAAATCCAATTTCAAGTATTATAATTTTTATGGATTGGCAAATATAATCCTATGTTGAAAATAGAATTTAATGATTAAGGATATTATAGGAAGTCTAATTATATAATTTGTTTTATCGACAAATTATTAATTTGTGTGCAAAACAAAATTGGAATATATAATGTGGATCGAGATAGTAATATATATATATATATATATAAAAATTAGTTTAATACTCGTGTATTACACGAAATTTATAAAAATCTAAATATGAAACATATTTGTGAAAATTATAAAGTTTTAAATTTAAAATAAAAATTGAAAGGATGTGTGCTCAACACGTGCCTTGTTTAGTTTATTAATTATTATAATTATTGATTAATATTATATTTTAATGTTTAGATTAAATTCGTTAATAATTATATTTAAATACTTATAAAAATTCAAAAGATGTCACATTTTCAACCCGTCTAATCTATATTAATTAATTATTATTAAATTATCTTATAACGATTCAAATGAACATGATTGCAAAAAATAATTTATATTTAATATTATTTTATTAACGATCAGCTTGTTTATGTGTCAAAAATAATTCGACCACGACCAATGGATTCAAATGAACATGATTGCAAAAAATAAATTCGTATTTAATAATTTTAGGGAGAACCTCAAACGACTTCTATCACGACCAATAAATATTACGAACCCTTACATATCTTATTGTGGTGCATTCTTCCCACATAGTTAGGATCAACATGTCTCACCTTTAATTTTGAGGTTATTTACACTATTCATATAGACCATAGTTAGCCTCAGGAAACTTCTTTATCTAGAGGTCTAACATTGTTATTCTAAAAAATACGATCATATCTCCCAACTACTTATTGTCACAAGTAATATTATACAAGTGCATTAGTATGTTTGCTCAGGTGAAAAAAAAAAAAATAGAGTGAGATCAAATCTCTCAACTACATATTAACTTTCCCTTTTCACATATGCTAAGACATGTTTTGAGTTGCAACATATCATTTTAGGAGTCGTTAGCCATTTTAAGCAAGTACGCAAATTTAAATCCACTAAATGCTTAGGCCTAAAAGAAGTGTGTTCATAAACTTCCCAAAGTATTCATTTGGGGCATCAAAGTTCATTGGATGTTTGTAACTAAATATACTTCTAACATAAAACTGATTCAATATGAAGATTCAAGTTTATTAGAGAATTGACTTGTACTTAGTTTGACAATTTTTTATCATTTGAGGGTTGGTGGATGATATTATTGAGAACGTTTATTTATTCAAGTGTACACATCAAATGACTGATTGTAGTATTCAATTTCTTTTGAGTATATTATTTTGAATTTAAATTTAACTTGGATCAGTCAATTTATTTAGATAATATTTGAAGAGCATATGACATACAATTTCTTTAACATTTTGTGAATATATATTTGTCGTAAGACTTATATATACAATTTTGTATTGTTCATGATCTTTCATTGTCATAGAAATACACAACCAATCATGCTTGTACGGGAAGTGTCATATATTATTGGAAGAGGACTAATGTCTTTCACAACATACATGAAATTATCAATTTGTCAAAATTCATGAATAACTAAAAACATGTGCTATACCATGATCAATTTTCATGTAATCACGTAAATAACTTCATTTACAATTTCTAATCACAAAAATTCTCAAAAGTATAATAAGAATTCAAATCATAACTTTTAATTTCATGAGAATGTATCAAATTGAATTTAACATAAGTACCACGAAAACTATCAAAACCATGCAAAGTTACATAATAACCAAGATGGTACATAACGTCAAATATTGTAGATAAATCCATTCTAATTGAATCATGAGTAAAATGTATTCATGTTTTGTATAAACCAACCTCGCAATCATTATAATTAAAAAGAATCTAAGTTGCACCGACACGGACACGAACTGGGGAGAAAAAACTATACGAACACGAGGACACGCTTATTTGTAAAAATATAGGACACGACACGCTCAGACACATTTATAATATAAATAATTATTTATATATTTATCTCCTATAAATATTAAATCGTAATAATTTTTATTTTCAATTAATCATCAAAAGTAATTACAAACTCATTCACAATAATTGATAAAACTCCAATTAAAATGAAAAAAATGATAATAATAGACATAGGCATTGGTTGTGCAACCGATGCTAATAATAGACATAGATATCGGTTGTTTGACCAAACCAATGCATATAGTCATCACAAGTCGATGCCTAATGTCTACATACAGTCTCTAAAGGTATCGATTTTTGTAAAACAACTGATGCCTATAATGTACCTATAGGCATCGGTGTTGATCAAAAACCGATGCCTAATGTTCTCTAAAGGCATCGATTTTTGTACAACAACCAATGCCTATAGTGTACCTATAGGCATCAGTTTTTGATCAAAAACCGATTCCTAATGTTCTCTAAAGGCATTGGTTTTTGTAAAAAACTCGATGCCTATAGTGTACCTATATGCATCGGTTTTGATCACAAACCGATGCTTAATGTTCTCTAAAGGCATCGGTATTTGTAAAACAAACAATGCCTATTGTGTACCTATAGGCATCGGTTTTGATCAAAAACCGATGCCTAATGTGCTCTAAAGGCATCGGTTTTTGTAAAACAATCGATGCCTATAGTGTACCATTTTTATCACAAACCGATGCCTAATGTTCTCTAAAGACATCGATATTTGTAAAACTACTGATGCCTATAGTGTACCTATAGGCATCGGTCTTAACTCACAACCAATGCGTATAGTTTACCTATACGCATCGATTGTTCTGAAATCACCGATGCCTCGTGACTCTCCATAGGCATCGGTTTTAACTCACAACCGATGCCTATAGGTTACCTATAGGCATTGGTTTGGTTGTCGTCCAAACCGATGCCGCTTCTGATTATATGCATCGGTTTGTGCAACCGATGCACAAATTATTTTATAAAATTTCCAGAATTTCAAAAATCTGTATTTTAATACCTGTCCAAAAATTTGATAATTACAATTTGAAAAAAAAGAATTAATATAAAAAAGGATTTTATTCAGTAATAAATAATTCAAATGCAGAAATTATCATCTTATCTAATAAAACTCAAGTTGAACTAATTATTTCATTGCATAATTAGAAACAAACCCAAACCATGTCATTATGAAAATGGAAAAACTTAAACGACAACAATCTATCATGTTTAACAGGCTCACAAACTAAACTCGTAAACAAGAAGCATCTCGATTCCTTCAAGGGAGAATCCCAAGAGCCTTCCCTCCAGTCTTGTGTTGTAGTTGGCTACTAACAACACCTCATTCTTGAATTCTAAATTGCCCTGCCCTGAATCCTTAGACAACCTCTTTACTGCTATTTATCTGTCATTCCAAGCTTTTCCCTGAGAATGAATTAGAGTCACATTAATTAACTAAGAAAACCCAGAGGAAGTCCTCCAACGTCCTCATAATGTTCTGCACCAAGTTACAAAATAAATTACTTAATAACTAAGAAAAATTAATTAAAACTGAGAAAAAAAATACATATATACGAGTACCGAGTAATGTATTCTGCCCATAGCTCACGAATTTTGTCGATTCATTCTTGCTCGTATGGTTCAACTCCAAATGAGGCTTACACATTCCGATTCAAAATTTTAATTTGTTATTTTAAAAATGAAGTTTAAGTTTGGAGTTTAAAAAATATTCAGTAATTTTTACTAATAAAAATGAGTTTACACGTACCTTGTCTGATGAAGAATTAATACTGCACCCAGAGCAAATGTCATACATATACCCCATGACATAATAACCACACTCATTGCCTCCTGGTTGTTGATTACACTACAAAAATCATATGAAAGCAGATCAATATCCCCCTATCAATAGGTCTATCGGTGAGTCAAAATGAAATTGGTCGAAGAAATTTACTATTTTGCCTATTAGGGTAACCGATAAATATACTATTTTATTGTTAAAACCTTAAAAAATAACTTACCGGCAGATTATTCCACACCATGTTTCTTCCTCTTTTTTCTTTTACTGTCCAATAGGTCCAAACTGCCCTACAAATAGTAATCATTGCACAAGGAGTATATAACACGCAAAGTATTATTTCAATAAAAATAAGAAATTATTACCTATATATTAAACATTTACAATTTTAAAACCAAAATGAGCGGATGAACCACCCAATCTTATATTACATCCAATGAAAAACTTCAAGCGGTTTTATGAATGGAAACACACAGAGTAGCTCTAGAAAGAATCAGGTTGTGGAAAATAGCAAAATTACATTAATGCTATGAAACAACTTGCCCATGAAATAAATGCACACAAAAAAGAATCAGCACATTACTACATTGACAATAAAGACCTGAAAGTGAATTATTTTTTATGCTGTTATTGTAAAAAAAGAACAGCAAGTTACCTTTTCAAAAAATAATAGACACAAATATAGGGGGAAAATTTACGTATGTGTTAATATGTGTCTTGATATCTAACTCCCTCTTGTATCCCTTTGAATCTAAAATATAAACCAAATTCTTGAGAAGACATATCACTAGTAGCACCCAATGGTCACTACACATTTTCATAAGCACAATGATTAATTATCTTTATAAATTATAATAATTGTAAAGGAGTAAAGGAAAAAAGAACAAGAAATAGTCTCTATTACTCGTCTAGGTATGGTGCTAGAATGAACATCCTGCTAAACATTGCATCGATGGCATCAACCAAGTACGACGTCATAGCAGTCGGGTCAATTAATATATTTTTTTTAAATATGTGCTGGACAAAGAAATCCGATGGCACCGGTGCAAAGACTCTCAGCCAACCCACGAAGATACCTATAAATCATTAGTAGATTCAAAACTAAATAAATTTAAACTAAATATTAAACTAATTGATAAGGAAAAAGACAGTTCGTACTGCGCAAAGACTCGCACAACAGCAATACTAATCCATTCTAGTCTAAACAAGCTCCGAATACATCAATTAGCACATGAATTTTTGTCGCTTTTTCATGCTGGAAGACGGTGCACTCTAGGTCCACAGAGACATAGTCCACATGCACGGGCATCGATAGAATCAACAAGTGTAGCTCTTTGCAACTAGCTCCCAAAGTCTCCAAGACCACGTCATCAACAAGAGGTGGCCTTGGTTTGGTTGTAGATTGCTCACCACTTGTCTCAATTTCACTTGTTTTCTGTTTCTTCGAATATGGCCTTGTAAGTTCCTGTACATATATGGCCATGATTGAGCATACTAAAACTAAATCAATAATTGGTGAAATGAAAACATATATTATTACCTCTCTTACCTGAACCAAACTGACCGGCCACTTCAAAAAGCTACCTAAAACTTCACCCACGTGCTTCATTTCTGGATGAGCTGTCACCGGTAGAGGAAGTTGTGCTGCACCCTCAACAACTTCATCTACTGCAACCTTCACATGATCGGGTGACACCTTCTGATGATGCACGATCGTGTCCTCCTTGGTTGGGTAAACCATCCACTTGGCAACAACTTTTATATCCCACAGAATGGACAGGGCTAGCCGACAATCGGTCGGACTCTATTACTCACAGTAGACTAAAAGTAATGGTCTAGATAAAATGATTATATTCTGTTGATGAATACAAACTAAAACTTGATGATAACGAGTTCGAGTTTTATAGGTTATACCGTAATGGCCTGAGTATATGCAGGTATTGACAACGTAAAAATACAAAAATCCCCTGACCGTAACGGCCTGAGTATATTATATATATAAGAAACTTAATTACTTTCAAGCCCTTTAGTCTTGTATTCACATTCTTGATACAGGTAAAAATATGTTTTAATTATGAAAATTTGTTTTTGAAAATAATACGATTCAATGCCATTAACAGACAATAATTAGAACTAATCTCTAATGAAAGGATGAGCAAAAAACGAGACTTCATATTTTCTAATACATGAATATTGAAAGGACGACTCTGAAAAGGATAAATCTTAATGAATCTTGAATAAGAATTACTTATTTATCAACTACCAAGGTACTTGAATGAGTAGGTTTGTGAAAATACACTACATATTATCTAATTTATACCTCAACCATAGGAAATGGAGTCCCACCAATCGATTGGCAACTACTATGTGGATCACCTTGCGTCGGCGTGTAGAAATCAACTTCCCCCCCCCCCCCCCAATCAACTTTTGATGGTACGTTGTGGTGAATAACCGGAGTCTACGGACCTTGGCTATTCACTTGCTCATACAACCGGTTGAATTGAGCTTGTAGAGCATCAAACTTGCCCTGCATCTGCTGCGTGATTTCTTATGTCAGAGCCGCCCTAACCTCGTCCACTGAAACCACTCCACTCTGTCTCCTTCTTGTCTGACTCGGTCGACCAAAAATAGTCCTCACATTCACGTGGCTACCTACACCTCGCACCCAACCCGGGTGCTCCTTCTTCCTTAGAGATGCATTCAATATGTCATCGTGCCTCTGCCGTAGAAACGTCCCTTCGCTGACTTCTCGAGCCTTCTCTACCTGTTTCAAGAAATGATAAACATCATCTAATACACTTTCCCCATGCCATTAAGTAAGTACTTCCAAAATATATTCTTCAAAAAAACATAATTACAATTTTAACAACCACCCCCTTCGTTTGCTCATTCGGGATATCATGATTTCCCTTTTCGTCTTTCTTAATTCTTGCTCGAACCCAATCCAAGGTGCGATCATCCGCAGCTATACTTGAGCTGAGCGAAGCACATGAAGACGAAGACGAGGGAGGGTCTGATACTACCCACTTTGCTTTCGCACCAGCATATCTACCGGGTCCAAGAAAGTGCGGATGCTGGTTGTGAGACTGGCTCTCCCTAGCTTTCTTTCCTAGTAAAAAATTTTTTAGAAAAATATTAGATATATATTTCTGGTGATTTTTTTTTTTTAAAAAAGGTAATACACTGTACATGCCTTGAATTCTTCAGATTGATGATCATTAATGAGTTTCTCCCAAGATGTGCTAATATTAAATGCATCGTTTGTCTGTATACCAACCGATTCCATTAACAAATTTTAAGCATCGGTTTTGAAGTGAGCTGTATAACCGATCCCAAGCACATACTTTAAGCATCGGTGCTAATATTAATAACCGATGCTACTGACAAATTCTGGCAAGAAAAAATCAAGAAGAAAGCTTATTATTTAGGCACGGGTTTGAATATTACACATTGATAATTCTGTCAAACATCTGAAGCTTACATGCCTCATATAACCAAGAGATTTAGTTATTTTGTTTTGTTTTATCCTACCCCATTTTCCATGTTCAAGTGTTGATATGTTTTTTGTTGACAATAAGATTTACAAAGTGTTACCGACAATTGGACATGTGTTCTGGAAGAAAAGAAAATAATAGGTGATTACTATTGGGTTTATAATTGTGGCTAAATATACATCTACCCAAAAAAAAAATCAATACTTATAAAATAATCATATTCAAAACTTATACTTATAATACAAACACTTCCAAATTTCATATTTACACAATAACCTCTCTCAATAATTAATATTAAATCTATAACCTATCCAAAATTAATATTTATAAAATAAACCTATCCAAAACTTACATTTATAATACAAACACTTCCGAATTTCATATTTACACATGAGATCATTACAAAAAACACACTTGGGAATTTTGGCTTTCAATAAAACCACATTTAACCAACTATTCCAAAGACCATTATTTAATAGTATATATTATTAATGGCACATGCCTTTACCAACAAATACATGCCATCACAGTGCTTTCATAACAAGCATTTTTGCTAAACACTCCCAAATTCACCAGAACGAAAAGATGTATGGAAAAAGAACCAAGATCTTAGGAAAACTTCATATTTCCCATAAACTGTCAATATGAATTTACACAGTGTCTTTCATAACTTGCTATTTTGGCAAAAGAACCAAATCCACCAAAACAAAGGGAGCTCTACCAACAATAAAAGGTGTATTTTTTTTTTACACACACACAAAAAAAAAACACAATGAGCAACCACCATGGAGATGAAGACACAATGATGAGTYGATTCCTAACCCCGTACGAAGCTGCTTCCAAGTAAAAGGATGTCTGTTTATAATTGAGAGAAAAAATGAGTCAGAAACAACTGCTATCATTTATTATGACTGAGTAAATTTCACCGTCTGAAAAAACAATCTTACACGTTAAGTGCATTAATCTTGATTGTCAATCCACTCTCCTTCTCCATGGTCAGAACGAATATAACCCTCTACTAAAGTTATTGGAGGTTCATTAATACCAATGGAAGATGGTGGGGTTTCATCGAAGTGGTCATACTCATCTTCATCTACGACATCGCTAACACCAACAATACTCCTTTTGCTGGGGAGGACCAGAGACCACCTAGAATCGTCAGGATCAGAAACATAAAAGACTTGTTTTGCTTGTGATGCAAGTATAAATGGATCATCCTGATACCCCGACCGACTAAAATCACCTGAAGTGGATCCCAAATCATCAACCCTCACACCCTGTCCGTTGTCGACCCAACTACTTCGAAAAAGAGGAATTTTGAACAATTTATAGTCAAGTTCCCAAATGTCCTCAATGACCCCATAGAAAACATAGAAGCATCCACTGGTCCTTTACCATTCGCACTCGAATAATCGCTCGTTAATGAAACTATTGAGACACCACTATTCTGCAGCACACTTTTGTCATCCTGACATTTCGTGTAAAACGTATACCCATTGATGCTATAACCTTCATAACACCTCACATGGGAAGCAGGGACATATGCTAACCACTTGACTGTTTCGGTGATGTTATTAGGTGTCCTAGATAACTCTTGCATTACTGTCTCTTTGAACCATTCATAAAATGTGTGATTTTGCTAGTCACCCATATTTCATCTCTCAAAGGGTTCTGTTGTTTTACAATGGACATGTGTCGGTCGAGGTATGGATGGACCTCAGAAATGTGTTTCAATAAGAGTTTGTGTACCTGGATGCACATTTCAGAATTTGCAAAGAATGCTTTGGGCCCAATAGTACCTTTTCCTACAAGCCTTCCCTCGTGGCGAGATTTAGGAATGCAAATAGTTTCAAAATTCGCTAAGTAATCTGTACAAAACTCAATTACCTCCTCGCCAGCATAACCTTCAATGATACTCCCTTCAGGCCGAGAATGATTCCTCACAAATCCTTTTAATATACCATGTATCTCTCAAACGGGTACATGTACCTCAAGAAAATCGGCCCACACAACTTAACCTCTCGAACTAAGTGGACAATTAATAGAATCATAATGTCAAAAAATGATGGAGGAAAAAACATTTCAAACTCGCATAAAGTTTTAACAACGGCGGCCTGCAACTCATCTAATATCTCAGGATCAATAACTTTACTATAAATTGCGTTGAAAAAACAACAAAGCTATATTATTGTACGGCTCACATCTCTTGGTAATGAGCCTCGAATTGCAACTGGTAGTATGTGTTGCATTAAGATATGATAATCATGAGATTTCATACCAACCAATTTAAGGTCCTTCATTGAAACAAACTTTTTAATATTCGAAGAATAACCAGAAGGAACCTTGATTTTATTCAAACACTCACAAAGATGGATTTTCTATTGTTTAGGCATGGTATAACAAGATGGAGGTAGGTAATAATTTCGCTTATTAGTCATTTTCGGTGTTAACTTCTTTCGGATCCCCATTTCCACCAAGTCTTGTCTAGAGTTAACACCATCTTTTGTCTTACCCGGAATGTTTAATAATGTTCCAATAACACTGTCACATACATTATTTTCAACATGCATCACATCTATACGATGTCTAACCAACAGATGTTCCCAGTATGGTAGACCCCAAAATATGGGTTTTTTCTTCCAACCACCCATTGAGACATTTTTAGAAAGTTTGCCGAACTCAACATCAGTATCTTTAACACGATCGTAAATTGCACGTCCATATAATGGCGATCTAAAAACTCAGTCCAGAGTTTTCCCATTAAAAATCTTCTCTCTTGTTTTTTTTTCTATAAGGATGCTGACTTGGGAGAAAGGCTCTGGTATCCATGTACACATTTTTTCTCCCATTTTTCAGCCAAATACTACTTGTCTCATCTTCACAAATGGGGCATGCCTTAGCTCTTTTATTTGCATAACCTGACAATTTACCATAGGCTGGAAAATCATTGAACGTGCAAAATATCATGGCTCGTAAGGTGGAATTTGTTTGAGTGTAAGCATCAAAGACGATCACACCCTCGTTCCATAATTTTTTTTCAAATCTTCAATAAGAGGTGCCAAGTACACATCTATGTCATTCCTTATTTGTTTAGGTCCGGATATCAACAAAGACAACATGATGTACTTGCGCTTCTGATTAGCGTAGATTTGTCCTTATTTTTATTAGAATTTTAGTTCATTTTTCTATTTATTTTTGGTATAAGTTAGATAATTTAAGCTTAATTCTGTATTTTTATATTTCCAACTTATTTTACCATATTTTGATCATAATTGATGAGAATAGGTGATTATTCGTTGTTTTTCACCTTACAGCTAAGTAACCGGAAGAGTTCAGTGCGTAAATAGATGAAGTTCGATGATCAAAAGTGGAGAACGAGCTTTCCGGTGAACGAGTAGCAAAAAGATCGAGAAAATGAGATAGACCCTCAGTAGCATCGATCGACGCAAGCGTCGATGCTACATCGACACGGACCCCAGCACGCGACGGTCGACGCTCAGTCGACGCAAGGCCGACGCAAATCTCTGAAGCATCTATCCAAGAGTCCGTCTGTCGATGCAAGGCCGACGCAACTTGCAGTTGCATCGATCCAAACCCCATCGGTCAATGCCCCGCCCAGTCGACGCGAGCACATAGTCAGTGTCGACGCCAAGAGCCAACACGCGTCGATCGACGTAGCATCGACGTGGCTGCCAAAAATGTATTTTTAGAGTTTCTTGTGCGCCAAGACATGCTATATCTATATATATACCCTTCATATTTAGGATTCTTAAAAAGACACACGACTACCTAGGGTATCTGGGCTTAGAATAAACATATTTCCACATCTTATAACGAGATTTGAAGACCGAGATCAAGGMTCGAAGAACRAYGAGTCYGWGRCTTYRATTTCAYDTTCGGGATTCAATCTTCGCCCAAGATCAACGTTCAACTCCGGAATAGCTAGAGATTTTCATTGCTTTTACTAGTTCCAATAAGTATTCTAAACTTAGTTAATTTCTTAGTTAATTGCTTAGTTAAATTCTTTGTTAATTCTAGAACTAGTTAAATTAGTTTTATTGTTCATGCTTGGATATTGGATTTATCTAGTTTATTTATGCGATTTGATTTATGATTGATTATTCGTTTTTAGATTCGTATGATACAATTGTTTCTTGGTAGTTTCTTATATTCATGCTTTTAGATTCATTGCTATTAAGTCCTAGTTCTTAAGTTCGAGTAGTTTAATTGTTGCTCTTAGTTGGTAATCTAGTTTAAGATAATTAGCTCAATTAGTTTTAAATTCAATATTGCTTTATTTTTAATGATCAAATCAATTCTTCAAAAACCCCCGATGTACATGTATTTTATATTACTTGAGAAAAACATCCAAGATACCGAACAGTTGTCCTCGAGAGAATCAACTTGAGTCAAACTCACTACCCTACAAGTTCCTCGTACTCTTGCGAGCAAACTTACGTGTTTTTAAATTAAATATCTTAAAAGGGGTGCACAAAAGTTTGGATCAAAATTTTGGCGCCGTTGCCGGGGACAACGAGTAGGAATTTAGGATGTTTTTTGTTTTAGTTGCTATTTAGTCGTTATTTGTATAATTGCACTAGGTTTAGATTTTGGCATTTGGTACGTTGATTGGTTTTTGAGTTTATGCAAAGTAGACGATCACTTCAATGCGATCTTGCACCATTATTTGACGACATCCATCGTGCGAATCCAGCAAGACCAAGACCCGGACCAGTTTTCGAGAGCGATTCTTCTTTAGACACGAATTTTGTGTGTGACAAGATTCCCGAATCCATGGCGAGACAATCTAATCATGGAGGCGGCCACGATGAGTTATTCGATGCATTAAATAATGAGTTACCTTTACAACCTCCACGAAGACGTCAGGGAGAGTATGGAAGCGAGCCGCGATACCTTGGAGGTCACAATAAACCACCAAACAATCGGGCCCCACTACAACTAAGACAAGGAAATAGAGGAAGGAATGCTCAACATGACGAGGAAGTATATGAAGATTATCCTGACAGACCAATCCCTAGACGAGAGTTTGTAGATGAATGGTTCGATGAGCAAGATTACGAAGGAGATTATGAGGCTGCCTATCATAGAGAGAGAGCACTGAGACACCCCCGAGCACCTCGACAACAAGATTTGGCACGCCCAAAGGTTGTGCCTTATGGGTCTTCTATTGTTCTTGAACCGACTGCAAGGGAAGTGGAGATTAAACCGCATCAACTCAATTTACTTCTGACTTTTCACAAAAATGCCCATGAAGACCCTTTAGCGTTTTTAAACTACTTTATCGATGAAGTAGGAAGGTTTCTGGGTAATGGCCTTAACCGGGAGGAGATGCAAATGATTTGCTTCCCCTATAACATGAAAGACAAGGCGAAGACATGGTTACTATCCTTAGAACCAAGATCGTTAACTGATTGGGAGATGATAAGCAATAAGTTCCTCAATCAATACTATTCAGCACAAACAACGGGGCAACTTCGGAGGCAGATTGCTAACTTCGAGCAAGTGAAGGGAGAAATATTTCATGAAACATGAGAGCATTACAAAACACTTTTACAAGCATGCCCCCATCATAGCTACTCCCCCGAGATAATTAATCAGTTTTTCTTTGATGGTTTGTCGCCCATGGGGAAAAGTCAAGTTGAAATAGCAGCAGGAGGAGATTTCGGAGATTTAACGGCCCGCGAGGCACAACGAGTATTGGAGAAACAGAGCAAAAAATCTAGACAAACCAACTTTCAGCCTCGTAAATTAAAAGTTAATGAGATGTCCATCCCTGATCCTGGTTTAGATGATGGTAAATTAGTAAAAGCGAAGTGCGAGGAGATATTTTATGAGACATTGGCAGCTTGGAAGGCCGAGCGAGCGATCAAGGCCTCTTCAAGGAAGATTGCTACAACGTGTCACCAATGCGGATCCCCTGAACATTTAGCCGATATATGCCCATTAAAAAACGAACAAAGAGGGGACGTCAATGCCATCCAGTATTATTTGAACCAACAATATTCAGGGCAGAGACTACCGCATACGCAAGCACCACTAACACCGCCCCCGAATAATTTCCATGTGCAAGGGCAAACGCCTACTACGGTTCAGTCAACTAATCAACTTTTAGTCTGGCAGCAAATCCAAGTCGCCGAAACTATGCAGAATCGAGATGGCCTCACACATGTTCAGGAGGAAATGCAGGGAGTTCGAGGTGAAATGAAAGAAGTTCGGGATGATATGAAGGAATTGAGAACGATGATGACTGAAATGGCCAAAAGCACTCTTAAAAATTCATCAGGACTAAGAAGATTGGAGATAATGGTAGGACAATTGGCAACTGACATGGCGTCATTGAAGAAGGAGACAAATACTTTTCCAAGCCAAACAGAACATGCCTCGGCTATTCATGTGCTGATAAGCGGAAAAGAGGTAGATAACGGCATAGAGCTAGAATAGGAGAATTACAAGGAAGAAGCTGAGACCCAACCACTAGTAGATGCAAACAAATAGGTCGATCTAATGCATAAATCTTCAAATCCAATTATTTCGGGGCCGTTGAAGAAAAAGAATTCGATAGCAACTGAAGACCCCATCGATTCCTTAAATGCACCACCGAAGAAGTTGACCATTTATGATCATGTCCCCTTCCCAAGTCGCCTACGTCTGGCCAAGGAAAATAAAAAATTCACGGAGCTATACACTTTATTGAAAAATGTTAATATTAACCTTCCTCTGCTAGAGGTGATAAAGACAATGCCAGCATTTTTGAAGTTTTTCAAGGAGCTAGCATCAAGGGAGAGGCATTTGGCTGCAAATCAACATGTGGCTTTAATCATAGAAGTTGGTGATATATTTAAAAAACCATTGCCACCCAAAGAGAAGGATACCGGGAGTTTTTGCATAACTATTTCTCTCGGGAATAGACAAACGGCAAGGGGGATGCTCGATCTTGGCGCTAGCATAAATTTGGTGTCCCACTCAATTTACAAGGATTTTAGCCTAGGGCCGTTGAAGCCGACCACGATGTGATTACAATTGGTGGATAGAACAATAAGGCTACCTTTGGGAATTGTGGAGTATGTCTTGGTACAAGTAGACAAGTTAGTTGTGCCGGTGGATTTTGTCATTATGGACGTTGGTGACGTACAAAGCGAGAATTGAGAACACGCCATTTTTTAGGACGTCCATTCATGTCTACAACGCGCACGGTGATCGATGTAAACGAAGGGAAGATGACTATGTCCATCTTAGGCGAAACGGAAACATTTTCATTTCAAGATATTCATAAGACTCCTGCACCATCTATAAAGGACGAATGTTCTACCATTGATTTAATAGATTCTTGCGTGAATGAACTCCTGAGCATCGGCAAGATCGAAGAGTTTGATAATGTAGAGGCATTTGATGATGGATTGCCCATGAAGTTTGACATTCCTACGAGCCAAAAGTGGAGTTGAGACCACAACGAGATCATTCGAAGTTTGCGCCAAGAGAAGAGACGAAGCCACCGCATAATCATTCAAGAAGTGTTTCCCTCGACCCCTACAAGAATTTTAAATGTACAAGGAACAAGGGAGAGGCATATAGCAAGGATTGGATGACGAAGAAGAAGAAGTCGAACAATGTTTTTGATAAGGAGTTAGATGATTTGAGGTTTAAGGTTGGTCAACTAGTGCTATATAATTCCGATCGTAAGTTCGATCCAACCAATTTTAAAGTTGCATGGAGTAGACCGTTTTTAATAAAGGAGTTTGATGAGTATGGAGTAGCCACTCTTTACGATGAGAGTACAAAGATGAGATTCCAAGTCCACAAGCATCGACTTCAACCTTATTACGAGAAATATATGAAGAGTCGAGATAGAAGCAAGAAGGAGTTCGTGGACCCACCACGAGCTAAGGTTTGATCAAGCAAATAGCGTCGAGCATATGACGTTAAATGTTGCGCTTCTTGGGAGGCAACCCAATCGTTCGTTAGTTTTGTTTTCTTTAATTTTCTTTTTATTTTTGTCTTTTTATATTGTGTAAATTGCCATGGTACATTTATGTGTGTGTTGATGTGCAGAAAATATGATAAATCGCTTATTCTGGACAACGGTTATATAACGGTAGCTCGCTACCGCAAGGCCGTACCGTTAGTTCCACTCAAGGCGTTAACGAGATGATCAACCGCTAAACCTATCGCTAAATGCAGCAATCAGGGATAACGATGAGCTTACCGCTAGTAGCGTCTGCTGTCTAATTTTCATCGATCAAGGTCGCAATCCGACCCAAGTTAGCCGCACTCCGACAACCTTTTGATGAGCTGCAACTCAGCCATCTACGACGTTGAGGCCGCAATCCGGCCATTTCAAATCCCAAAAGACGTGCCACCGGGCACTTGCGCGTAGCAATTGATCACAATCGTATTTTTTTTCTTTTGTTTCTCTTTATAGGTTTGTTCAAGACAATCTAATCATACAGTTTGAGACGAAGGATAATTGCACAAGTATCTTTGGAGGGACTCGACTATCGCATTTTTCAGGGATGTTTTCTCATCTCCCTTGCTCTTATTTTCTTTTATATTTATGCCAATCAGGAGATTGCCGAGTTTTTAGAGAAGGGGTGGTTGAGTATGGTTTATACTTAAAAGGAAGTGCAATTTGATGTCTTTGTTTTGAAATGCATAAATTTTTAACGTGATTGATCGCTATTTCTGTGCTAAACTGTGTTTGTATGGCTTGCCCGTCAAAGTTAGCTATGAATCATTTTATGTTCTTGTCTTTTGAGCGTGCATAAGTGCATACAATTTCAAAAATTTTATTATATATTATAAAATGGTACTTGGACGCAATCGATTTCACAAACCCAAAAAGCAGCGTCAATTCAAAACTTTTTCATGCAAAATCCTGTGAGTACCCTAAGTTTTTATCATCATTACATGTACTTGAATGAGTTTTGATTTGATATCTCTTTGAAACCGCTGTGTGTAGTTGACTTTGAAAATGAGGTTAAGGCACAGAAAACAAACCTATTCCGGCCATATCCACAAATTTTAGCCATTATAAATTCCAAATGAGCCAATCATAGCCAAATAATCTATGCTTATAGCCATGCGTGTTTTTTAGTCGACCCCTACAACCCATTAAAAGCGTGGGGTAGGAGTTCGTATTTTTATTGGTTATTAGAGTTTTGGAATTTTTATTAGGAATTTATGAATTTTTTTAATGAAAGACCACCATCAGAAAAAGAGAAAAAAATGACCCCATAAAAAATAATAAAGGGGAAAATTAAAAAAAGAAGAAAAAGAAGGATGGTGAGTCTAAGTTGAATAATGTTAGTCATTGCCTACGCGCTAATAAAGGCTTGTTTATTATTGTTTATTTTATTATGAAGTCTAGTGTTTAAGAGGCAAAAGTTATGAATAAAAGAAGAAGCATATCATAAGCTTCAATTGATTAAGTGGCTTGAGCTTACAGTTGTTTTATGGTTTACGAGTTGAGAAATAGCCCATGTTGAAGGCTACGTTATGAGTGTTTAGTGAGGTATTTTTATTTTTGAACGAGGTGAAGCAATTAGCTTCTTGATTAGAATAGGTTGAATGAGTTATTGATCACGTTAGATCGTGAGTTAGCCACACGACTTATATATTCCATACCCGTCCAAAGAGTCTTACATTACAACCCAAAAAGACCTTTTCCGATTCTTTGTTGATAACACACTTAATTTGCGACTGAGAAGAGATTGATTTTCGATTCTTGTTTATTGTGCTTGTATTTGTATGATTTGAGCCTAAACACGTCCTATGCAGCAATTCTTGGGTGCTTTGAGCGAACACCCATATATATTCCCCTTTTGAGAGGATGCATGAATTTTGATTTTGGAGCGACAATGTAATAAAGGTAGAGTGTTTGACGTTGCGTGATTTGTACCTATATTTTCAAAATTATGTATGTAGCATAGCACGACTCATTGCATGAATTGATTTTCATTCTTGTTATACTTTGGAAATATCGTTTGTTCGAGAACGAACAAACCAATTAAGCGTGAAGGAGTTGATTAACGTAGATTTGTCCTTATTTTTATTAGCATTTTAGTTCATTTTTCTATCTGTTTTTGGTATAAGTTGGATAATTTAAGCTTAATTCTGTATTTTTATATTTCCAACTTATTTTACCGTATTTTGATCATAATTGATGAGAATATGTAATTATTCATTGTTTTTCACCTTATAGCTAAGTAACCGAAAGAGTTCAGCGCGTAAATAGATGAAGTTCGATGTTTAAAAGTGGAGAATGAGCTTTCCGGTGAATGAGTAGCAAAAAGATCGAGAAAATGAGACAGACCCTCAGTAGCGTCGATCGACGCGAACCCCAACACGCGACGGTCGACGCTCATTCGATGCAAGGCCGACGCAACTCTCTGAAGCGTCGATCCAAGAGTCCGTCTGTCGATGCAAGACCGACGCAACTTGCAGTTGCGTCGATCCAAACCCCGTCGGTCGACGCCCCGCCCAATCAACGCGAGCACACAGGAAGCGTCGACGCCGAGAGGCAACACGGGTCGATCGACGCAGAGTCGACGTGGCTGCCAGAAATGCATTTTTAGGGTTTCTTGTGCGCCAAGACATGCTATATCTATGTATACCCTTCATATTTTAGATCTTTAAAAAGACACACGACTACCTAGGGTATTTGGGCTTAGAATAAATATATTTCCACATCTTATAATGAGATTTGAAGATCGAGATCAAGGATCGAAGAACAACGAGTCTGAGGCTTCGATTTCTCGTTCGGGATTCAATCTTCACCCAAGATCAACGTTCAACTCCGGAATAGCTTGAGATTCTCATTGCTTTTACTAGTTCCAATAAGTATTCTAAACTCTTTGTTAATTTTGTAGTTAATTTCCTAGTTAATTGCTTAGTTAAATTCTTAGTTAATTCTAGAACTAGTTAAGTTAGTTTAATTGTTCATGCTTGGATATTGGATTTATCTAGTTTATTTATGCGATTTGATTTATGCTTGATCATTCGTTTTTAGCTTCGTATGATACAATTGCTTCTTGGTTGTTTCTTATATTCATTCTTTTAGATTCATTGCTATTAAGTCCTAGTTCTTAAGTTCGATTAGTTTAATTGTTGCTCTTAGTTGGTAATCTAGTTTAAGATAATTAGCTCAATTAGTTTTAAATTCAATATTGCTTTAGTTTTAATGATCAAATCAATTCTTCAAAACCCCCCGATGTACATGTATTTTATATTACTTGAGAAAAACATCCAAGATACCGAACAGTTGTCCTTGAAAGAATCGACTTGAGTCAAACTCACCACCCTACAAGTTCCTCGTACTCTTGCGAGCAAACTTATATGTTTTTAAATTAAATATCTTAAAAGGGGTGCACAAAAGTTTGGATCAGCTTCATGCATAGCCAAGGAGGAAGATTATAAATTGTTAACAGAACGGCCATGTACCATGATGACTGCTCATGTTTCCATGTGGGTTCATCCCATCCGTGCACAGTCCAAGCCGAAGATTTCTCTTCTCACTACCGAATTCGGGAAACTTACTATCAATGTTTTCCAATTGCGGAGAATCGGCCGGATGTCTTAGTTTTCCATCCTTCTTCCTTCCTTCAGCATGCCACAACAAATTCTTCGCTTCCTTAGCATTTGAAAACAACCGTTGGAATCTGGGAATAATCGGAAGATAGTACAACACCTTGGCCGGAGGTCTTTTTTCATGTACAAGCCCACCATCATCACTGCTTGTTTTTTTTATAGCGCAATTCCCCGCATTTTGGGCACTCCCGCAAATCCTTGAATTCATTCCGATACAATATGCAATCATTTGGACATGCATGTATCCTCTCGATCTCCAGACCCAATGGGCACAACATTTTTTTCGCCTCGTAGGTTGATGTGAGAAGCTTAATATCATCAGGAAATGCATCTTTTATAAGCTCTAGTAACCCTGAGAAACTCGTATCACTCCATCCACTCTTTGTCTTTTGGTTATATAGATTAAGCATGAACGATAACTTTGTAATTTGGTGCATTTAGTGTACAACGGTTTCCCAGCATCAACAGATAATCTTCCAAATGCAGCAACATTATTGATATCACCTCCTATATCATGCAACATTTCATCTAATCGGTCACTGTCCACATCCTCGTCGGTCTCTGTATTACTATCACAAGTATCATACTTAGACGGAGCTGTTGAGTGAGCTGTATTATCAGTCGGAGGCAAAGTTTCACCATGCCATATCCATCGTGAATAACCTTCTTTAAAACCACGACGTATCAAATGTCTCTTCACTTGGTCCATAGTCCGAAATTATCTCAGATTCTTGCAATCAACACAAGGACACACAATCGTTTCCCAAGTAGACTTAGCTTTATTCTCCACAGTAAATCTAAGAAAACTTTCAAGCCCTTGAATATATTCAAGTGTATTACGTTTACCATACATCCAACTTCGATCCATTCTCTACCGCTGCACAATTGAATTAAGAACTCAATAAAAAAAAACTAACAAAGAAACAAGAATTAATTTACCAAAAAACTCCATATATATGCATGTATCTTTGTTCATAATTTGTTTGCTTATTAATTCCTTTTTTTTTTCTTATTCTGTTTTCTTGACAAAATATATATAGTGTTAGCTAGGTTTTCATATAATATTATAATTAATATTGGGATAAAAATTTCAACTAATTATAATAATTATTTTTATTTTTATGTTAAGCAAACCAAAGTCGACTATCGAAAGACAAGTGTAGCTCCAACATTCACCAGTCATCTATTATTTTAACTTATTTATTTAAGTATTATTTGCATTATCAGGACCTGCATTGTTCAGCAGGTCCCATTGACAATAAGATTCAGATATGGCCATCAATGAGTGAATTTTGTAAACATGCATAGTGAAATGCCTTAGGATGTACTATTTTAGTTGAACACTCTGTATTTATGTGTATCAGTCAATTGAAATTTTGAGATAATTACATTCAGCTGAACTTGTTTTAAATTTTTAGTCCTTAAAGTTCAAAACAAAACTAAATTTTATTTATTCCATACTATTAAGTAGCACACATTAATTAATTATAAATTAAAGCAAACAATAATTGAAAATACTGATTTTTATTCCAATTAGCAAAAGTCAAAAAAGTTACAAATGCAAAACATAAAAATAAAAATTACAAATGCATGAAAAAAAATCAAGCGTCGGCAGCCTTCCTCTTCGTCCCCGCCTGAGCACGACCCACATCATCATCATCAAACCGTGCACCAAGTTTGATGATGAGAACAGATTCGAGCTTGGAGATGGAGAGCACCACCTCACCCCAATGAGCATTTATACTGCTCAAAATGTGGGTGAGTTCTTCTAACTAGCCAGCTACGTTTCGCATGTCTGCGGAACGTTCTTCCTGCATTTGCTTCATCAGCGTGACAATTTTTTTTCCTGAGTTTCCAATAGCTTGCGAAGTGGTCCCGAAATCGTGTTGTCAGTCATTATTTCTGATGTATATTAAATTTAAATTTTGCCAAAAAGGTGCAGTTTATTTGTGAAGATTAAAACTTTCCACAAATAGAGCTATTTATACAAGTTCAGTGCACCTCTTTGAATTCTCACTGCCTTTTCAACTTCCCGATGCATCGATGGCTTTTCAATTCCAGTGTGTGAACAACACAACCGCTTGGAATTCTAGGTTAAATAAATGCTGCTTCACGCCTCTTCAAATGTATATGCAGATAAATTATATGTAAAATAATAAGTACAAAAAATAAATACATACCTTCAGCAGATAAATTTGCAAAGAGACGGTGCACAAAGAGGGAGAAATAAGCTGGCAGGTTTTCGTGGTTATTTCAAAAAATTCAATTGGAAATTCAATAGCAAAGATGAAAGATATTTGGGTAGAATAATGGAATAGGTTTTGAATTTCTGTTCATCAATTATAAATGTGAAGGTTCAATTCAGAATTATGAGTCTTTTCTTCACTAATTTAAAAAATGTCGGCATTGCAAAGAAGACACCAATTCACAATATACATTGGTTGTTGAGAGAGAGACTGATGCATATAGTATGACGCAAAAATCATTAGCATGGGTTTGGAAAAGAAACTGATGCTAATTTTTTTTAATTTATTATATGCATCGGGTTTAGTTAAAAACCGATGCTTAAGGTTTTGAAATTTTTAGGGGCCAATTTTTATTCACTTTTTTTCCAGCGATGCGTGCGTAATTAAATTTGAATGGGCATCGGTTCTAAAAATGAATCGATGCTCTAGTTTAGTTTAAGGCATCGGTTGTTTTACAACAACCGATACCTATTTATTTACATAAATTTCGGGTATTTTTATTATTATGTGCATCAGTCGGTGTCAGAAAAAACCGATGCTCAGGGTTTTGAAATTTTCTCAAACAATTTTTATTCACCTTTTTCCCACTATGATCGTGTAATTAGATTTGCATGGGCATCGGTTCTAAGAAGAACCGTTGCTCGGATTTGGTTATTGGCATCGGTTGTTATCATAAACCGATGCTTATATATTTTAAAGAAATTTCTGGATTTTTTTTATTATTATAGGCATCGGTTGATTTACAAAAACCGATGCTATAACTTTTTCCCAGATTATATAGGCATCGGTTGTTTGACCACGACCGATGTCTATTTATTTTAATGAAAATTTTCGGTCATTTTCTTATTATACGCATCGGTTGCTTTATAACAACCGATGATATTGATAAATAGGCATCGGTTGTGTAAAAATAACCAACACCTATTACTTTTATTTATTACAGAAAAAACGCGCGACTATAGGCATCAGTTGATGATTTAAACACGACGCATATAACTTTTTTTAATTATAAAAAAGACCCGGCGCGACTATAGGCATCGGTTGTTGACAACAACCGATGCCTATAACCCTGTTCTGATGGCGTTTTTTTGTAGTAGTGCCAACGACTTCAAGGAAAATGCAGGTGAATTGCATAATATTGAGTTTCTAGAGTGAGAAAATTGAGTTCAGTTGCATGATTAATAACTTGTGCTTGAACGAAGACATGATAAAAGGCTACAATTTTTCTTTGAAGAAAGCCATTGGTATAATGCTTAAAGTTTGGACAAGAATTCATGCGCACGAGACTCGTGAGGTACAAAGTTGAAATAACCAACGAGGACTGAGCACTTTAGAGGATCCGCTGCTTGTCACTCCTTTCCTTGTCTTTCGTCTCACAACCCCTTTGAATCTTGCTGCGCAAGGCAACGCTCTCTCGCGCCACCTCCTCCGCCATGTATAGTGCAACCGTGAGTTTAGCCGCCTTTTGATGAGGATTGGTTTCAAACTCCCACCCATCGATATGGGTGCTACGCCGCTTCTCCAGGTGAATCACGTAACCCGTGGGATTTTTCCAGTAATACACGCACGGAGGAACCATCTGGTCACCTATGGCCTTGGGGCTTTTATGGTGCCCTAATTTTGGCGGCTCTGAGGGATCTTCCGCCATCTTCACTTCGTTAATCAGCCTCGTATAAACAAATCAATCATGTAGCTTTATGTCAGGAGATTTTGGGATTGGGGATATCGGAATAGTTGATAGTCAGATAGAATTGAGGTTTACTTATACTCCCTTTTATAACAGGAAGGAAAATATGGAGAGAGTAAACCTAATTAAAGTAATATGTGGTAGATATCCTTCTACTAATGGGAGAAGTATATTTTTCTCGCTGTCTATTACATTTACTAGTGCTTAACCCGTGCGATGCATGGAACGAATTGAAATGGATGGCGTAATTCATTCAATGTAAGTGTAATATTATTACTTTATTAATATAATATGATAATTTAAAATACTCAAGTCACGAGTATTGACCAATATAAGTAAATTTAAATCAAATGGCACAGATATACGCACCCCACTAAAAATGTAATCATAAAAATATCAATATTACCCTTAAACCCTACACCTCCAAATACTTCATCTCCTTGATTTTTTTACGAAGTTTTGTTATAGCATCTATAACTAACTCTCCACCACCACTCCCGCCGCCGTCCATCACCGTCACCATTACCATGACCGCCGGCTATTGAAGAATATAAAAACCATGCGCACAGAAATACGCTGCCGCCGCCACCATGGCAATTGTGGCATTGAAGAAAGAAAAGAAGAAAATGCCTTGAAAAAATGTCGTTCGAATCAGATATTTGAATACAAAACATATCAAAAAATCGATTCGAATACAAAACACATGTTTAAAGAATTGATTTGTACATAAAATATATGTTCAAAAAATTAGTATGAACGCCCCTTTTAGGCTAAAAAAGGGTTGGTCGATTCTTTTATTTTCGAACAACGTTGTATTATTCGATCAAAAAGTTCAAACACATGAGTTCTATTAAAAAAACCAGAGACAAACGCCCTTATTTTGCATCTGTTTCTTACCCTATGCCGCCCAAATCCATCACTTACCTTTCACCATCCATCACCATTTTTTCTTCTTCCTGTTTGATGATGGCGGCGACGATGTGATGGGCGACGCTAATGGCAAAGTTGGAGTGTTGGTGAAGGGTTGGAGAAAATGATGTATTTGGGTGTTTATTTTTTTGGGGTGGGGTGTAATTTTGGCTTTTTATTTTGGTGAACTCATAAATAGATGGGGTGCGTATATCCGCGCCATAAAACAAATCAAATGCAAATAACTTCATATTTATATAGTATGAAATAACTTTTTGCATACTACATTATAAGTCTAATTATAGTTTAACTTGTTATTATCACATGGTAATCGTTTCAAGCTTTCTCTTTAGTTAGTCACGAAACAATATTATTAGTCACGTTATTAAAAATCAATGTGTGCATCTCCTTGTTTAGTTTTTGTATTCAAAGACAAAGTGAAGATATAATAAATAACTTTAGTGTTTTCTAATTATCGGTACCCGCTGTACTTGTTTGTCAGCAGGTACCCCAAAGTTTATCATTAGTCATAATTTAATCACATCTGTTTGAGTGCAACTGAATAATCTAGTTGTACATTAGTCGCAATTTGTTGTATTTTTTTATTTTAGAAATAATTTATATCAATATAATTATACAATTACCAAATCAACCTTTAACCAATAAAAATATAACACTTGTAATATAAATTTGAAAAAAATTATAAAATCAACAAAATAAATACAAAAACTTATATTTAAATTATAAATATATATGAATTAAATTAAAATTTAAAAACGTCGCAAAACCCCTATATATTATAAATAATATAAAATAAACATAAAATATTTTAAAATTGGATTAAAATATTATGAATTATATATAACATTTAATAATAAGAAAAATATAGAAATATTATAAAATAGTAAAATAAATCATAAAGAATATGAAATAAGTTAAATATATATAAAAATATATTTTATATACGAATATTTATAAAATAATTTAAAAATAAAAAGTATTACGAATAAATAATATAAAATAAATCTTATTTCAAGTTAATTTTATAGAATAAATAAAAGATAATTTAAATTCTGAATAATCATTTACTAAATTCTAAAAGTAACAAAGCACACTTAAAATTCTATAAATAATAAAATAAATCAGAGAAGATTATGAATTCAGTAAAGTAAATACGACATATGTGTTTTAATTCTAAATGATTCCCAATAATATCTGAAATAGAAAAAATATAATATAATATAATAAATATGATAATGTTTTGAAATCAAATAGAAATATAATAGATTTATAATTAATTTCTAGATATTTATTTTGAAGACAGTGAAAGAATAAATTGGCGATAGTTATAAAGTAAATTAAATAAATATATAAAAATTAATTCTAAATTATTTTTGATCTATTTAAAGTTGATAATAAAATAATAACAAAGATCAAGAAGTTATAAATAATAAAATAAATCTTAAAATATTTTAACAGAAAGTAATATACTTAATTAAAGTTATAATTAAAAAATCATCTCCTAAATCTAGATACTAAAAAATATATAAATATTATAAAAATATATAAAATACTACAAAAATTAACAAAGAAATACCAAATAAATGAGGCATAGTATTACAAATCTAATTAAATGCATTTGTATTCTATTTTATTATAGTTAATATTTTTGAAATCAGCTCGTTAATTGAGTCGGGATAGCTACTGAATAATTGAATTGAACATCAGTTATTGATAGTCGAGAAATTGTGCTTTAATTATTGGTTTAATCTCTATGTTTTTATGTGCTTAATATTCTCATATATGTTTATTTCTCGCGTATTTACTATTACGAATGGAGGAGCACCAATTGTATGTTTCTTCTCTATTTTGCAGTATTTGGTGCTATAGTAAGTGAATGAGGTTTTACAAGAAAGTTGAGAGACAAGGATCAACCAAATGACGAGAGGAAACCGGCGAATAAGGGAGGTAGAGTCGATGGCTCGCGTCGATGCCGTGGATGGCTCGCGTCAGTCGACGCGATGCGCGGTGTTGCGCTGACTGAGCGCGCGTCAGTCGACGCCATGTCGACGGAACTTTCTGAAGCGTCGATTGGAAGGGCGTCAGTCGATGCAATGTCGACGCTCATGCTCTGAAGCGTCGATTGGAAGGGCGTCAGTCGACGCAATGTCGACGCTCATGCTCTGAAGCATCGATTGGAAGGGCGTCAGTCGACGCAACGTCGACGCTTATGCTCTGAAGCGTCGATTAGGAGGGTGTCAGCCGACGCCCATGCAGGACGACACGAGCGGGTGATGCGCGTCGACGCCGAGGGCTGGTTCGCGTCAGTCGACGCTCCGTCGATGCCGACTCGGCCGAGTTATTTTAGGAAGAATCTTAGGCGGCAAGAAATAGGAATTCTATATAAACTCGACCCAAACTCGTCAAAAACAGACTTTGACACAATCCTAGGGTTCCAAGGCTTGAAGAGGGGATCCCAAATCACCCAATAATCAAGAGCTTGAAGATCCAAGACCAACCATCCTAGATCTAAGCTTTCTTATCTCTTCCCTATCTTACAACAATATTTTATTTCTTTATTTTCCTGTTTTTCTATGAACTCCATGAGTGAGTAGATTGTTTTATCTAGTTCTAGGGATGTTGAAACCCTCGTGAAACTATGTTTAATTGATTTATGCAATATTGTTTTTCGTACGTCATATGCGATTGTTTGTGTTGTTCTATTTTCAATTAATGATTGTTTAATTCTTAATTTGGCTTGATCACCTAGATTAGGGATTGGTTATCTATTTATAGAAATAAGATTGCTTCCCGTGTAATTGTCGTAATTACTATTTCTCTGAAGCAACTAATGATTGCGAATCGTTAGGGACAACACATCATATGTTGAATGAACCGAGCTTATGCGTTTGTTGCCTAGATTAATCTATTTTCCTAATTATTAATGTTGTTGTTGGGTTGAACCTAGAGAGCTTATTCTAGGTTATTCAATAATTAGATTCAATTAAAGAGCTTATTTTAATTGAGTACACAGTAAGGGTAAATTCGAGTAGCAGAGCTTATTGCTACTTAGGGTTTTTAATCGCATGTGATAAATGGATTATGATATTGTAGTTGATTAAATGAGTGAATCGAGGGTGGAAACGGAACTAGGACTGAGAGCTTAATTGATTTATTTCATTATTTAAATTCTTTGGTTATTTATTTGGTTCTCTTAGATTAGTTTACAATTCTCACCCCGTTTATTTGTTTAAATAAAATACGAATCATTACAATTTAACCACACTCCTCGTGGGATCAACCCTTACTTATCGCTACTACTAGTTGGTAGAGAGAAGTTGAGGAAAAATAAATATTTAATTTGACGCTTAACGACGAGCGGTCAAATTTTGGCGCCGTTGCCGGGGAGTGATGCGTTTAAATTGTGATTTGACGTATTTTAATATTTTAGTATTTTTAAATTTTAATTTTAGTTTTAATTTTTCTTTATTTTTATTAATATTCTTTTTTAGATCTTATGACTATGGCAGAAGTTAGAGAACGCACGTTAAAAGAGCTAGCAAATCCGGATCTTCCGCATCAACAACTATGCATCACGTTTCCAACCTTGGAGGATGCTAACACTACAAAAAAACAGCAAATTTCCGAGGGATTTTCCGAGGGAACGGAATTCCCTCGGAAATTTCCGAAGGAACACCGAGGGAAATAAAAATCCCTCGGTTTTTTCCGAGGGACTTACTTTCCCTCGAAAAATTCTTCGGAAATCAGGGCGCCAAATGTTCCCGCCATATTTACCGAACAAAAAATCGAGGGATGACCGACGGGTGGTTTTCCGAGGGAAGTAGTCCCTCGGAACACCGAGGGATATTTGATTCCCTCGGTTTCATTTATTATTTTTTTTAAAAATTAATTAAATTTCCGAGGGAATATAATTTCCCTCGGAACTTTTCCGAGGGATTACGGATTCCCTCGGAATAATTCCGAGGGAAATTGTATTCCCTCGGAAATTTAATTAATTTTTTGTAAAAAATTAAAATCGTAAAAAATAGAAAAAATAATAAAAAATAGGATTTATTTCCGGGACGCTTAGGCGCACCCCTCCCCGTCCCGGTCGTGATTTTTTGGGTTTTGTTTCTATTTTTTACTATTTTTTGGATTTTTTTCTATTTTGTTATTTAACAAATAGGCATGGTAATTTTATATGCTTCTCCTCACCATCCGTCCAAGTTTGGACTCTTCTCTCTCCTGAAAACTGCTTCTCCACCAATCAACTCAACGTAAGTTTGTATGCTTTCATTTTTGGTTCAATATTATTGCAACTATATAGGGTTAAATTATTATTATTAGTCATGTGAAAATCACAAATTGCCAAAAAAATAAAAAACAGAATAGCATATTTTGTATATAAATAAATAAATCTTATTTTAGCCTCTTAAATTATTAAAGATCGATTTTGCTTATAATGGAATTCTAAAGAAAAATCTGAAAAAATAGTAAAAATAGTAAAAAATAGAAATAAAACTCGAGAAATTATGACCGGGGCGGGGAGGGGTGCGCCTCGGCGACCCGGAAATAAACCCTATTTTTTTCTAGTTTTTTCTCTTTTTTTCTATTTATTTGGATTTTTTTTTATTTTTTGACATTTCCGAGGGAATTCAAAATCCCTCGGAAATGCGCGTTTTTTATTTTTTTTCGATTTTATATGAATAATG
>BMAC01000322.1:237920-275302 GCA_014905375.1 Phtheirospermum japonicum | reverse complement strand
AACGCCCAGATGGCTGAGATGTACGCTCGTTTCCAGCAGCAGTTCCCCGCTCCCTATCAGCAGCAGCAGCAGTTTCCCCCTCCCCATCCATAGAACACTTTTATTTGTGTAATAAACTTTGTTACTGTTTCGATCGAACGCATGTAATTCATAAATTTTCAAATATTTTTTATTATAATTGATTTATTTCTTTGACTTTTCTTTAATTGCTTTTTTCAATTTTTTGGGAATTTTAATAATTAAACAAGAATTAAAATTAAAACAAAAAATTAAAAATTAATAAAAAAAATTAAAAAATTAAAAATACCGAGGGAAAGTTCCCTCGAAATTTTGAAAAATCCGAGGGAATGGGTCTCCCTCGGATTTCCGAGGGAAATATTTTCCCTCGGATTTTTTCAATTTTCGAGGGAATAATCCCTCGGATTTCCGAGGGATTTTATTCCCTCGGAAATTGAAGTATTCCGAGGGAAATGTTCCCCTCGGATTTCCGAGGGATTGTCCGGTAATTGTTCCGAGGGAAACAATCCCTCGGAATTCCCTCGGTTTTGTAATTCCGAGGGATTTATTTCCCTCGGAACTGATTTTCGAGGAAGGTTTTTCCGAGGGAATTTTTCCCTCGAAATTTCCCTCGGTTTAACCAAAACCGAGGGATTTTTTCTTAATTCCGAGGGAAAAATCCCTCGGAAATACTGAGTTTTTTTGTAGTGTAACTTCGAATTGAGATCCGGATTAATCTATTATTTGCCGGCGTTCCATGGATTGGATGGCGAAGACCCGTACAAGCATTTGAAGAAATTTCATGTTATATGCACGAACATGAAGCCCGCCGGAGTGACCGACGAACAAATTAAATTGCGGGCATTTCCGTTTTCCTTGAAGGGTCTAACCAAGTATTGGCTTTATTATTTGCCTCCTGGATCCATCACCACGTGGATGGCGTTAGAGAGGGTATTTTTGCAGATATATTTTCCCGCTTCACGAGTGGCGAGCTTGCATAAAGATATTTGTGCAGCAAGACAAGGGCAAGGAGAGACACTAAATAAAGAAATAAAACATTGTTCTAAGATAGGGAAGTGATAAGAAAGCTTAGATCTAGGATGGTTGGTCTTGGATCTTCAAGCTCTTGATTATTGGGTGATTTGGGATCCCCTCTTCAAGCCTTGGAACCCTAGGATTGTGTCAAAGTCTGTTTTTGACGAGTTTGGGTCGAGTTTATATAGAATTCCTATTTCTTGCCGCCCAAGATTCTTCCTAAAATAACTCGGCCGAGTCAGCATCGACGGAGCATCGACTGACGCGAACCAGCCCTCGGCGTCGACGCGCATCACCTGCTCGCGTCGTCCTGCATGGGCGTCGGCTGACGCCCTCCCAATCGACGCTTCAGAGCATGAGCGTCGACGTTGCGTCGGCTGACGCCCTTCCAATCGACGCTTCAGAGCATGAGCGTCAATGTTGCATCGACTGACGCCCTTCTAATCGACGCTTCAGAAAGTTCCGTCGACATGACGTCGACTGACGCGCACTCAGTCAGCGCAGCACCGCACATCGCGTCAACTGACGTGAGCCATCCTCGGCATCAACGCGAGCCATCGACGCTACCTCCCTGATTCGTCGTTAAGGGAGTTGATCTCGAACATGGCGGCCAATTCTCAGCAATTCGGCTACCGTGATAATTCATTGAGGTCGGTAAATGAAGTAGACACTGGTTCGTTGCAAGCTCAATTGGATGAGTTGAGGTCCACTATCGTTAAGAGGGCTACGGTTCGACCATGTAGATTTTGTCATACATTTGATTATGTCACCGATGATTTCCCAACGCTACGAGCCATTAGTGAAATGAACGCCTATGGAGTGAGGCCTAGACGATGTCAAGAGGAGAACTACGATCCTTACGAGCCAAGGTGGGGGGACCCTCCAAATTTTCAAAGGGGATAAAATTTTTCGAGACAATATGATGACCATCCCCAAGCACAAGAACCGTCCCCAGCCCTCATAAAGATGATGGAGGCCATGATTACAAACACCAAGAAGCTCGAAGCTCAATTGAGTCAAATAGCGGATCACATAAGCCAATTGGATAAACAATTGTCTTCTCAAACTGAGGAACGCATGGAGAATGTGAATGCCATCATGCTACAAGATGTGGGAAAAATCGATGATGCGGAGGACCCGACATTTAAATTGGAGGATGAATTCGAGGAAGAAGAAACAAGGCGGACACGTGTTGATCATAATCTGCCTAAGCTTACAAATGATGTTCCTAATTCTACCATTTCTCCTATTAAAACCAAGCCGAAGCCATCGCCATCATGGTCCATGTATCAAGTGATAGAGGAGGAGGAGACTTACGTGCGAGAAGGAGTTTTTGAGAAGGAGGGGACCAATGATCTTCTGTATGTGGTGATAGATGAGACCATCTTAGCAAAATTCTATGAGAAGCCACCACAAAGTCGAAAGGATCCGGTTAAGCATCCAACGTCGAAATGGATGCAAATTATGGAGGATGAGGTCGTTGGCACTCCATGCACTTTGAGACCTCCACCGAAACCCCCATGGGATTGAGGGGTACCATGTCGAGCCGACGACGTTAAGAAAAGGCGCTTGTTGGGAGGCGACCCAATGTTTACATTATTTTATTTTTCAATTTTTATTTTTATTTTTGCAGTTGAAGAGATACTAAGCTTGGTTGATTTAGACGATTGGGCATTTTTTGAAAAAGATCGTTTGGAACCAAGAACCCCCTCGATGTTTACCCCGGTGATTTCTTTTCCCTTACTCTTCCCTTATGAATTATTATTTGCTTTTTCTTGCTTTGTGTTCGCTTGAGGACAAGCTAAAGTCTAAGTTTGGGGGAGTGGGTTATTGAGATTAATATTGTGCTAAGAATTGCTAAATTTTGAAATTTTAGCAATTAAACTCCGGGGGATTGAAAGGAAAAAGGTTAAAAGTACTTGCTTGAATTGCTTTGATGAATTATGTTTCGGTTAAATTTTTAGTCGTCATTTGATTTAGAGGTCAAAGGTACGCATGTTAGTTCTTTTGTGATTCATATGTGGGGCATAAATTATAGATTATTGCGTTGCTGATATGTAATTGTGGTTGCCGTACTTAATATGAGTTTGTGTGGGGCCTTGAAGTTGGCGGTTGTGTGAAAATATCTCGTTAGTCGAAACAGAAGTCAAATGAAGTCCGGTTGGGGTATACCGGCATGGCGTGAGTAGAAAATTGAAAAAAATAAAAAAGAATTGGGGTGATGAAACAGCTGCCTATCCGTGTACCAAGTGCATTCACTTACAAATTCTAAAGAGCGAAGTCCAACGAAGATTCTAGTAGCTCAACAAATTCATGCACGTATTCAAGTGGCGCGTCATATAATCAAATTCCCAAGGAAGTGGAGGCGAACTAAACAAATCAAATACCTAATCAAGACGATCCTCCTATCCAGCGCCGAATCATTATCAAGTCAAGTCAAGAACGGTAGTGCGGAGCTTCGGGCCTCAATTAAAAATAAATAAATAAATGGGAGAGGACGAGATATTTGATCGTGACCAACAATGGATAGAGCCAAACCATTGAGTAGCGAGGGGGCACCATAGTACATTGACGTGACGTATATAAAAAGGGGTTGCCTAACTGCTGGGGTCACCTAGGTCAATACATGAAACGCTTGCGATTTCTAGAAATATAGTGGTGTCTAGAGTCCGAATAAATTAACTTGGCTAATTTGAGTGAGTTACTTATATTATGTTTGTCCTATGCTTTAATTCTTCATGTTGCTTGAGGACAAGCAAGGTTTAAGTTTGGGGGAATTTGATAGGCGAGAAATTGTGCTTTAATTAATGGTTTAATCTCTATGTTTTTATGTGCTTAATATTCTCATAGTTTTTATGTGCTTAATATTCTCATATATGTTTATTTCTCGCGTATTTACTATTACGAATGAAGGAGCACCAATTGTATATTTCTTCTCTATTTTGCAGTATTTGGTTCTATAATAAGTGAATGAGGTTTTACAAGAAAGTTGAGAGACAAGGATCAACCAAACGACGAGAGGAAACCGGCGAATCAGGGAGGCAGCGTCGATGGCTCGCGTCGATGCCGAGGATGGCTCGCGTCAGTCGATGCGATGTGCGGTGCTACGCTGACTGAGCGCGCGTCAGTCGACGCCATGTCGATGGAACTTTCTGAAGCGTCGATTGGAAGGGCGTCAGTCGACGCAACGTCGTCGCTACCTCCCTGATTCGCCAGTTTCCTCTCGTCGTTTGGTTGATCCTTGTCTCTCAACTTTCTTGTAAAACCTCATTCACTTATTATAGCACCAAATACTGCAAAATAGAGAAGAAATATACAATTGGTTCTCTTCCATTCGTAATAGTAAATACGCGAGAAATAAACATATATGAGAATATTAAGCACATAAAAACATAGAGATTAAACCATTAATTAAAGCACAATTTCTCGCCTATCAGTTATCGAGTCAGTTGATGAACCCGATAGATAAATTATATATATATATATATATATATATATATATATATATGTGTGTGTGTGTGTGTGTGTGTGTGTGTGTGTGTGTGTGTGTGTATGTATGTATGTATAAGTCATACAAAAGTAATAATAAAACCAAGAGTAATAAATCATTTATGTTTGGATTTCTAACGTTAAATACATAAGTTCACAGTAATTAATCACAAACTATTAATATACAAATGTTCATAAATAATTGTTTAGTTAAGATTTTAAACTAATGTATTGAATCCTTTATATTATGCGATTATATAATCAATTTTTTTCATTCTACCCACGTATAATTTTGATTTCAAATTTTAATCAAATAATTGTATACTGTTATTTAACTTTCACTTATGTTCATAATATAATTTCTAATTTTTTTAGAAAAATGAAAAAAAAAAGAGAAAAGAAAGAAAAGTGTCATTGTCAAGTTTGTGACACGTTCTGTGTCAAAGTTTGAGTTATCTGAGTTTAAGCCTAATTATGTATAGAAAGTTGAAAGATATGACTCTATAAGATTTGTCCTCGTATCGCCTTTTCTGGTTAGAAATAAAGTTATGAACGAAAAGACAAGTTCTTGTTACCGATTATATATATATATAATATAGAATCCACCAGCTGATCTATCCTTGGCAATGGGTAATGGTCTTTAGGGCAGGCCCGGTTAAGATCTCTGAAATCGATGCACATACTCCAATCTTCTTCTGTTTTGATATTAACACCGCAATGGAAAGCCATTTTGGAGATTGTATTTCCTGGATGTGCTTAGCTCGCAACAACTTTTCTACCTCTAATCGATAACAGCTTCTTTCTCAGGACCAGAGTTGTGTTTCCTTTATTTCACTGGCTTTGTTGTGGGACTAAGGTTGAGGCGATGTTCGACTATTGCCTGGTCTATCGTTACCAAGTCTTGAGGAGACCAGGCAAAGATGTCAGCATTGGCTCTCAAAAAAGCTACTAGCTCTACCAGGATCTCTGGGCTAATGTCGTTCCTACCCACACGACTCGGTTGTCATCTCCCGGGCTTATCTCCACTATCATTAGGCTTTTTTCTTTCCTAGCCAGCTCTGGCAATGCTATTTCTGTCCTGGACCTTTTGGGCTTTCTCTCTTCTTTATTTCGTCTGATGCTTTCCACAAACGATCTGCGCGATGCGTACTGATCACTGTTTTGGTCCTTCACTCAAAATCAAAATGCTCTAATTTCGTCTTTGTTTTCATACCTACCGTCATTCCAAGAAATTATTGCCATCGCTGAAAATCTATCACCATCGCCTCCATTCACAAGCTCCCGGTGCCACTTTCTCTCACTTACTTCATCAATCTCCATAGAAGCTCCATTTTAAATATCATCTCAGCAAGAAAACCATTCGATTTTGGGGTCCTCTTGCATTTTCAATTTCAACTACGGCAAAGAACGAGAAAAGTCCATCTTCTTGAAGCAAAAATTTTAAATCGAAGAACCTTTCGGTGGAAGAGAATGATTTCCGCCTTTTCCAATTTCAAGCAAATCAGTTTGTTCTTTTTAACTCATTTTTTAATTTGATTCTACTACTCTAAATAATCAAATGGGCAACTTAATCAGTAGACTGTTTAATTATTACTATTCAGAAGAAAGTTGCAGGGGAGTTATGTGTAAGGTAAAATTCTCATCATTCTGTCGATTTGTTAATTCTAATCTTTTATATAGGAGTTAAATTAGGGTTTGGAGGATGATTTGGGATTTTTTTTTTTCACGGATGAAGGTAGACCATGAAGTTGAGTTCACGAAAGCAGATTTGTTTTTAGTTTCAAGTGAGAAGGAGGCTGCCATCTGCTCCCTTGGGATAGTAAACTTATATATATATATATATATATATATATATATATGTATATATATATATATATTTGATGGTTTGTTGGTTTGGAGAAGAAGAAGAGAACATTTTTTTTTTTACTTTTTCTAGGACATCAGCAGTGGTGTAGGGAGGAGATTTTTTTTTTAATTATTTTGTTTTTTTCCCCGAACTTCTCCAACCCCATCTCTAGCAGGGAATTCCAACTTCATATGATAGACCGAGATTATCGCCTGAAATTGGCTCAGGGATGGTCTCCCCAGCATAGCATTATATGAAGACGGGGCATCTACCACCAAGAATCGTACTGATTTGGTTTTTCTAAATGGGTCATCTCCCAGGGAAACTAGGAGGTTTACTGCTCCCAACGGATGCAGAGCTCCCCCGGCAAAACCAACCAAAGAGGTCGTGACCTCCTCTAACTCCATATCCAAACTCAACTTCTTAAAATAATCGTAAAACAGAATATCTGCAGAGCTACATTATCCACAAAGACTCTTCTCACGTTGTAGTTAACGATGGTGGGAGTTATTACCAAGGCATCCATATGAGGTGCGAGTATACCGTATTTGTCTTCGGATCCAAAGCAGATGTCATCCCTGGAGTTAACTGTCAGACCTCACTAGCCTTCCTTGGCAGATCTCTCGCAGCTCGTACGTAATTGTTCTGGGCACGTCGCGAGTGCTCGTCCCAGTCCCCTCCGGTAATCATTTGGATCTCTCCCCTTATCTCCTTGGCTTGGTTTTCTCTTCTCCCACTAATACGGTTGCTCTCTTGCTCACGCCTATTCCCCTGGCATCGGTCCCGCCTAAAGGGGTCAGACTTGGGCTCTTCCTTTCTTGTTTGCATGAACTCTTTAAGGTGCCCTGCCTGCACCATCCGCTCCAACTCATCTTTCAGATGCGTGCACTGGTCCGTGTCATGCCCGTACTTATTATGATACCTGCAGAACCGATCGATATGTCTCTTTTTGGCTTTTGTGCATATGTTCTTGGACATTTGAGGTCAGGATGTCACTCAATTGTCTGAAGTATCTCCCCTTGTGGCAAGCCAGGGGTGTGTACTTATCAAACCTGGGTCGCCCTCCTCCCAAATCGGTCCTGGGTTTCTTCAGCTGTTGTTTCACGTCCCTATCAACTCGCTCCATTCATCTATCCCCATTGTCTTTCAGTCTTAAGGCTTCCTCCAGGTGGATATACTTCTCAGCTCGTGTTAGAAGTTTGCAGAACGTCTGCGCTGGTTTAACCACTAGAGATTGAAAGAACTCTCCTTTCCTCAGTCCCTGAGCCAAGGCGTTAATCAAGAGATCCTCAGATGTTGATGGAACTTCCAGTTTGGCATCCATGAAATGCTTAATGTATCCCCTCGGGCCTTCTCCCTCTTTTTGCTTCAAGCTAAATAACTCCAATGGCATCTTCTGGTATTTCCTGCAACTGGTGAACTGGTGCAGGAATGCCAAGATGAACTGATCAAAGTTGCTGATAGACCGAGGTAGCAACTGGCAAAACCATAGCTGGCTGATTTAGTGAAGGTCATCGGAAAGACCCGGCACATCACCGCATCAGAGAATTTATGCAAAGTGGCCGCGTTCTCAAACCGGCAAAGGTGATCCCATGGGTCCGTCGTTCCATTATATTCAAAGCCCAGCGAGCAGTAAGAAGTTGGCAGATCGTCCATAATGATGTTCTTTGTGAATGGGGTGCTCCTACGCACCTGACCTGCCTCACTACCCGCCATCCTTTGCTTAACCTCCCTGACCTCTTTTTGCAGATTCTACATCTGCTCAATGAGGTTGGGGTTTATCTTGCTTGAAGTGTCACAGTCTGAGCCAAAAGAGCCCTCCTCATCCTGGGCACGAGTTCTGGTCTTGCATTGGGTGGTCCGGCCTGGCTCTGCCTCCGGCGGTTGAGTTGCTTTAGGAGTGGGCGTTGAAAGCTCGGCGAATTTCTTTTCCACGACTGCTTCCACCACATTGCCGATGAGGTCGGATATTTGGCGCAAGAAGGTATCATTCAGTGATCCACCATCAGCGTGTGTCGGTGTCCCCTGAGGAGGTTACAGCGTGCTCTGCCTAGCTGTAGCCGATGGCCCTGCCGCTTCAGGATCCCCCATTGGTGTAGAAGAACTTGGTGTGCCTCCCAGCTCCCCAAAGGATTTTGCCTGAGCCCATAGGATTCCATGATTTTGTCTCACGCCTTAGCTTAGTTCCACCTTTCCCACAGACGGCACCAATTGTTTCGCCCAGGAAAATGCCCACCAAGAACGTGTGCCTCTTCCTGGAAATGGCCTGACATTCTTCAAAACAATACGTTAGAAAGGACCACTGGGGGGACTTATGGTGGAAACCTCTCTGATACTTAAATCAGTTAAGAAGTTTTTATATCAGGGTAATTTTAGTGAAAGTTCTCAGAATGCCCTACCTTTACCAGCCTTGAGGCAGAGATATTTATAATCATCACTAGGTGGGGCCTTTCCGAGATCCCAGAAAACAAAACCCGCAAATCTTGAGCTGTTATTTAGGACGACCTGATCAGTTTGTCATCCTCTAGGATGACTTGATCAGGAAGCTTCCCGGTAGAGGTCAGAGTTAGACCAGTTATTAACTTTCCTTTAGTTCCTAACCTGATATCCGTAAGATTCTCTCCGGGATCTGAGGTCAGGTCAGGATATGTTATATTGGGTTACAAGTCCATCACTTGCTCCCTCTTCATTTCCTGGGGCATCAGCTTAGATCATCCCAACCAAACCTACTCCAGGCTACCTATCAGATCAGATCGTCCTCTAAAAGGTCGTACCGGCCTCCTTATCTTTTACTTCGTACACTTTGCCTCCTGAACTATGCATTTTTTTTCACTTTACCTCCTATTAGAAGATTCTGATGACCAGAGCTCGTCACTTGATATTCACGTGATTAATACAGGAGTATTTTTGTCATTTTCTTTCGAGATTTTTTTTAGAGAAATCTTTTTGCCTCCCAAACTATACAGGGTTTGACACTTTCTCTCCTATCTTTTATTTTGTGCACTTTGCCTCCTGAACTATGAGTTTTTCTCAGTTTACCTCCTAATGACGGATTCTGCCTCAAAAAATCACCTGGATCTCGTGTTTCAGGGATATTTTTGTCATTTCCTTTCCAAGTTTATTTTAATTTAATAAAAAAATCTTAAATAAACAAAATGATTACCACCACCCACCATTGAGCATCATAAAAAAACAATTACTTTATCTCATTCTGTGACATGAATTTTGCTGACATTAGGAACGTACAAATAAAATCGTTTCCACACAATCCACCACCTCCAATAGCTCCGCCGCACCATGCCTGGACCATAATAACTTTGTTATCTCGCAAAGCTTCTCAACCTAAGGAACCTAAACCCAGATTCTCCTTGGTGTGCCTCCCAACTCCGCCACGAGATTTCGCCTGAGCCCATCGGATTCCATGATTTTGCCTCACGCCTTAGATTGGTTCCACCTTTCCCACAGATGGCGCCATTTTTTTCGCCTTGGAAAATGACCACCAAGAACGCGTGCCTCTTCCTGGAAATGACCCTCAAATGCTTCACAAAAACACGTTAGAAAGGACCACCGGGGGGATTTCCGGTGGAAACCTCTCTGATATTTAAGTCAGTTAAGAAGTTTTTATATCGGGATAATTTTAGTGAAAGTGCTTGAGCAATGTCCTACCTTTACTAGCCTTGAGACCGAGATATTTATAATCCTAACTAGGTAGGGGCCTTTCCGAGATCCCGGAAAACAAAACCGCGAATCTTGGGCCGTTATTTAGGACGACCTAATCAGGTTGTCATCCTCTGGGACGACCTGATTAGGAAGCTTCCCCTTAAAGGTCATAGTTAGACCGGTCATTAACTTTCCATGAGTTCCTGACCTGATCTCCGTAAGATCCTCTTTCCCATCGAAGTCCTTGGTGGGCAGGTGCTATTCGAGTGGATTCAACTTCGAGCTGATGTCACACTCGAGTACTTCGTACCGATCCCATCTAGGTGTGCGGTATACTATCAGCTTTTATAATAAAGGAATCTTGCACTACGTCCTTGAAACTGAGTCCTTCTCACAGGGTTATCCGAGGAAATACCAACACCGCACCGCCATGGGACTTGGTAGAGAAGGTTAGGTACCATGCCATACAGGTTTACCACCTGGCATTGGGAATGATTTCATTATGAACGGATAAAGGGAAAGACGTAGATAAAGTCTACCTTTCTCCTAGCCTAGAAATGAATCTTTAACGAGCTTTCTTTCAAACAATCTATATATTTCACTTAAGCAGTGGTTGCCTCGACCTATGATTGTGTTATAGATTTGACTGAATTGATTAATAGCTACTATGTATGAGGGGTATTTCCTTCTGAGCCTAAAAACCGCCCCAAGAAAATGGCACTTAACGTACCTAGCCCTCGAAATATTACATGTATCAATTTTGCCATTCTTGCCGAAATCGGATTTCCTTTTTTCCCCTTTTTTCTTCCCGATCCTATATTTATGCTCGAAAGTTTTTGTCTCCTCTTATGATATTTCGAGTATCCCCCCTTGCACCTATTCTACTCCGAAGTAAGTGGTCTTTCCGGAAATGTTAAACAAATGTTTTTCCCTTGCATCTCGGTTACTTTTACTTTTTCGTTATTTCATAATCTCCAGGGTATGATACCTTATAGCACATCTCTGTTGATGAATAGAAGAAAGTTGTGTAGATCCACCCATTCCCTTTTATCCGTGGGAAGTCTTACTTGACACCAGGCCAGTCAATCTTCTTTCTTTCTCTGAGACCTTTTTCTTTTCCGCATGCCCCTACTACTAATACTAAAAGAGCTAAATCTAAAACAGCGAAATCGATTGGGGATCGTTTTTAAAGAAATTTCCTGTTCGCCGCTTCTTAATGGTAGGCCTTTACCCTTCTCTAAAACTTCTTCCTGTGTATCATGCTCTGAGTGTCGCAAGATTACTCTCGAATAAAGAAGGAAAGAGGAAGCGGTGGTTGCCCACTTGATCCAAGATTCATTTCTCCCGACGCAGGATAGAACTGATATCGGTATCCGTATCAGGAACCTCCTTCTTCCTCGGAACCGAACCAAGGTCACTCTATCACCTGACTCATTTGCTTTTCAAGTTGACTTCGAATCCAAAAAAGTTTTATGGATGAAGTAATCGGTTATCATCATTTCACTCCCTTCTTGGTCTACTTCGGTTACAACTTGATCTATGGTGCGATCAGCATGTCAAGTGCGAGATTGGCATCGAGGAATTGCGGTTGATCAGTCTCTGTCCACTCTAAGGAAGCCCCGTCTCAGGCGAAGGTTGCTCCGTCCCGCGTCGTGGGGTGGCTAATGTCTGACTTATGTGGGTTGATTGAAGCTTATGTCGAGTGTCCTGCGAATATTGGTAGAAAGATAGGGGATGCGGGGATTCTGACCAGGTCAGGATATGTTCTATTGGGTTACAAGTCCATCTCTTGCCCCCTCTTCATTTCTTGGGTCATCAATTTAGATCATCCCAAACCGATCTACTCCAAGCTACCTATCAAATCAGATCGTCCTCGAATAGGTCGTACCAGCCTCCTTATCATTTACTTTGTACGCTTTGCCTCCTTAACTGTGCATTTTTTTTCACTTTATCTCCTATTGGAAGATTCCGACGACCATAGCTCATCACTTCATTTTCACGTGCTTAATACAGGAGTATTTTTGTCATTTTCTTTCGAAATTATTTTTAGAGAAATCTTTTTGCCTCCCAAACTATACAGGATTTGACACTTTGTCTTCTATCTTTTTATTTTGTGCACTTTGACTCCTGAACTAAGAGTTTTTCTCAGTTTACCTCCTAATGACGAATTCCACCTCAAAAAATCACCTGGAGCTCGACATGTTTCAAGGTACGATGTTCAGGGATATTTTTGTCATTTCCTTTCCAAATTTATTTTAAATTAATAAAAGAAATTTAAATAAACAAAATGATTACCACCACCCACCATTGAGCATCATAAAAAAACAATTAAAAGAAGGAAAAATTCACCCGCTCCTCAAAATCAAAAATCGGAATAACATAAAACTTATATATATGCCCCTCCAAATTAAAATCTTCTTCTCCCGCCGCCATTATTAAATTTATCCGCCATCACATCGCTTGTGGGTTATGGCTACTGCTTTATCTCATTCCGTGACATGAGTTTTGCTGACATTAGGAACGTAAAAATAAAATCGTTTCCACACAACCCGCCACCTCCAATAGCTCCGCCGCACCATGCCTGGACCATAATACCTTTGTTATCTCGCAAAGCTTCTCAACCTAAGGAAGCTAAACCCAAATTCTCCTTGGTGTGCCTCCCAACTCCGCCACGAGATTTCGCCTGAGCCCATCGGATTCCATGATATTTTCTCACGCCTTAGCTTGGTTCCACCTTTCCCACAGACGGCGCCAATTATTTCGCCCTAGAAAATGCCCACCAAGAACGCGTGCCTCTTCCTGGAAATGACCCTCACCTGCTTCACAAAAACACGTTAGAAAGGACCACCGGGGGGATTTTCGGTGGAAACCTCTTTGATATTTAAGTCAATTAAGAAGTTTTCATATCGGGATGATTTTAGTGAAAGTGCTCAGAATATCCTACCTTTACCAGCCTTGAGGCCGAGATGTTAATAATCCTCACTGGGTAGGGCCTTTCCGAGATCCCGGAAAACATAACCCGTGAATCTTGGGCCGTTGTTTAGGACGACCTGATCAGGTTTTCATCATCTGGGACGACCTGATCAGGAAGCATCCCCTTAAAGGTCAGAGTTATACCAGTCATTAACTTTCCCTGAGTTCCTGACCTGATCACCGTAAGATCCTTTCCGGGATCTGAGGTCAGGTCAGGATATGTTCTATTGGGTTACAAGTCAATCTCTTGCTCCCTTTTCATTTCCCGATGCATCAGCTCAGATCATCCAAACCATATCTACTCCAAGCTACTTATCAGATCAGATCGTCCTCGAATAGGTCGTACCAGCCTCCTTATCTTTTATTTCGTACACTTTGCCTCCTGAATTGTGCGGTTTTTTTTTTCACTTTACCTCCTATTGGAAGATTTCGACGACCGGAGCTCGTCACTTGATTTGCACGTGATTAATACAGGAGTATTTTTGTCATTTTCTTTCGAAATTATTTTTAAAGAAATCTTTTTGCCTCCCAAACTATACAGGATTTGACACTTTGTTTCCTAATCTTTTATTTTGTGCACTTTGCCTCCTGAACTATGAGTTTTTCTCAATTTACCTCCTAATGACAGATTCTGCATCAAAAAATCACCTGGAGCTCGACATGTTTCAACGTAAGGTGTTCAGGAATATTTTTGTTATTTCCTTTCCAAGTTTATTTTAATTTAATAAAAAAATCTTAAATAAACAAAATGATTACCACCACCCACCATTGAGCATCGTAACAAAACAACTAAAAGAAGGAAGAATTCACCCGCTCCTCAAAATCGAAAATCAGAATAACAAAAAACTTATATATATTCCCCTCAAAATAAAAAATCTTCTGCTCCCGCCGCCATTATTAAATTTATCCGCCATCACATCGCTTGTGGGTTATGGCTGCTGCTTTATCTCATTCCGTGACATGAATTTTGCTGACATTAGGAACTTACAAATAAAATCGAGTACACACAACCCGCCACCTCCAATAACTCCGCCGCACCATGCCAGGACCACAATGACTTTTTTATTTCGCTTGGCTTCTCAACCTAAGGAACCTAAACCAAAATTCTCCTTGAATTTAATTTTTGATTCCTGATTTTTGCGCAGATATTTTGATTTTGTTTTCCAAATTTTTATTTATGATTATTAGATTAAAAATTATTGCAAAAGAAGATTATGAAAATATCCTACAAATCTCACGTTGAAATCAGGTGGACAAATTGCACGAATTAAAAGATTAAGAGATGAATTGTCAAATCCTGTATAGCTTGAAAGGAAAAAAAAATCTCTAAAATAATCTCAAAAGGAAATGAAAAAAATACCCTGCATTAATCACGTAAAATCACATGTCGAGTTCCGTTTGCCATAATTTACCAATAGGAGATAAAGTAAAAAATCACAGAGTCCAAGAAAGTATATAAAATAATATTAAGATGGAAAGTGTCAAATTTGGTATAATTTGGGAGTGAAAATATATTTTTCTCAAACCCTATTATGTGTTTCTTAATATCAAAAGTCAATCATTTTCAATTAAGTATCTCGATTAAACTCTCAAGCTTGAGACAATAATTCATTAATCACCACATGTTGGGAGGGAAAAACATTTTTCTCAAACCCTATTATGTGTTTCTTAATATCAAAAGTCACTCATTTTCAGTTAAGTATCGATTAAACTCTCAAGCTTGAGACAATAATTCATTAATCACCACATGAAGGCAAGCATGCTTGTCGATGCTACCCACTTGAGTAACTAGCAAGTGGGCAATTCATCATTGGATCCATTTAGTGTTGTGCATGCGTGTGATCCAATGGGGTACCAATCCCTTGCAAAAAGGCAAGCCATTTACGGCAAGCTCAACCAATTTCAACAAAGCGGACAAATGTGGGAATTTGAACTTGAGGCATAAATCACCACCTCCCAAATACAGTCTTTCGGCGTACAATACTACCAACGATTTGAATTTGTCTGATACGGTACAGTTAAAAGGATCAAGCACAAGCTAACAAACAACTCACAAATGAAAACCACATGAAAAAAACAGTTATTGTTGGCATAGATAAATTCTCTTTACTCAGATTTATGAGCTCACAAGAACAAACAGCTGCTTGTCCCCTAACCTGTCCCGACCCTGGAACCAAAAAAAAAAATCAGTCTGCCACAGACTAGTTGACACAGCTTATTTGATACATGTATTTCACACATCGGATGCGTGTATCTTATAGTTGGTTAGCAAGACTCAACTAATGCCACTTTATTTCATGAAAACAATAAAATTAGATAATGAAGACAGGGACCATACACAAGCAGCAGGTGCCCAGGCGGCGTGATTGTTCACATTCTCAACTTAATTACATAAACTACCTTTGTTGTTTAGCCTAATCCCGTTTATCAGAATTACAAATGTTGCAACAGAAATATTATTACCCTTTGAGGGTAAAATTTGTAAAAGCGTAACAAGTGTCGAGTGGTAAAGTAACCCATCAGATAATGGAAGCTTTAAATATTATTACCCTAGGTTTTAATTGGGACATCAAGAAAATGGAATGGAAAATTCCAAAATGCAAAATAGAAAGCAAGGAAAAACCAGTGTGCCATTCACAGGTCACAGCAAAATCCACCACTTACATGACAATCTATGTCGCACGCCATTATCCCACCCTTGAAAACCTAAAAAACTCTTCATATCTCCACTAAACAATAATGCCATTCATACTTCTAATTGTGGGGCCCTATTATGCTTTTTCATTTTTATTTTAACTAGGTCAAGTTAACTTTGGATGCCTCAGTATTGCTCTATTAAAAATGCAGTTTCATACCTTAAGTTCTGGCAATTCAATAACACAAGCGCACTCAACCACATCGACTCCAACGCGCTCTGCAGTAAAAATGTAACCAGCTTAGACAATTTCGAATATGTTAGTTCGGCTGGTCATTCTTACAATATTTCTCCCAAGAAATTGATACCTCATGAGGCAAATAGGAAGCAAACACGAGCAAATTTCAGAGCAAGTACATATTTTAAACAAAACAATGTAGAACTCTAAAATAATCGCCAAATAACAGCCCGGCAGGGTTGGGGGGTGGGTGGGTGGGTGGGGGGGTCTCAGTTTGTTTATCAAAAGAACATAATTATGTATACATCTGAGAAATCCACTATGCAATTAGCCATCGGACTAAGGACTAAAAGAATATAAAAAAACTGCATCTAAAAGACGAATTCCACTTTTGCTGATCTAGTTCCATCAATCATTCCTCCAACTCTTCATTCTTGCTACGGTTTTCGATGGATATTAGGAAAACCCCTCCATTGTTCACTTCTGGTACCTGTTATTAAGTTTTTCTTCGAACATTTCTGATGCCCAATTGTCAGATTTATACTTATTATATCATAAGAGAATTTCCATGGTACACCATGAATTCCCAATGACACGGCCAAATGCAGTAGAAATAACTAGAAACCTTCTCCAATGGTAAATGTGAATTGTAGGAAACAATAGGTTAAGAGAAAGAATCGAATTAATTATGACAAAAGTGATGAACGAAATAAGAAAAAAAACTGGATATACAATGTCTAGCACACCCTCTAGATGTAGACACCCTCTAGATGTAGAGGGTTTACTAGACATTGTTTATATATTTATTTGCCACATAAGAATTTTAAGCTTACGTGGCAAAGATTTTTTCCAATGGTCATGCACTGGAGATGTTCTAATGAAAGTGGTGCACCACATTCAATTCAGCAAAAACGAAAACAAGACATTAGACACTACATTATACTGTTTTTTTTAAAGGACAGAAATACTAAAGATTAATTTTCTATATCATGTTTTAGGAAGAGTATCCAAACCACCACCCCCACCACCCACCCACCCAAGAAAAAGCAAATATTAAACACACTCGTAGGCAAACAAACCAAAACCTAAAAAAAAAGAAAAAAAAAGTGCATCTAAAGGTGAAACAAAAAGCCATACCAAGCAGGCGGATTGCAGCATTTAAGGTGCCCCCTGTAGCAATGAGATCATCTACCACAATTGCACGTTCTCCAGCCTGAACAGCTCCAACATTGCATCTCCATCTTGTCTGTTCCATACTCCAAAGAGTACTCTTCTGATATTACCTCCCCTGCACATTATAAACAATGATTTTTAGATTTATTTTGGACGTTTAGAGGAATATTTCCAGATAATGTATAAGAAAATGTGAAGTAGAAGGGAAAGAACAAAATATTAAGTTTAGAATATAACAAAATGTTGTATATTCACATTTATTTAAGAGAAGCTCTTGATTTTTGAAACAAAATATAACATTCTACAAATATTTAGAATAACCAACTAGGGGTGTAATCGAGCCGAGTCGAGTCGAACACTGTCAGGCTCGAGCTCGAGCTCGACTGCAAAAATCGAAGCTCGAGCTCGGCTCGAGCTCGAACGAGCTCAATTTTCTCAAGCTCGAGCTCGGCTCGTTTGAAAACTCGACAAGTTCGAGCTCGGCTCGACTCGACTCGATTTACATAATATTAATTAAAAAAAACCTAAAAAGTATAAAATAAAATACTTAATATTAATTTTTATTATATATTTAGGGTATATATGTAAATAAGTGAATATAATAAGGATAAAATGGTAAATCTAGTAAAGCTCGATTAGGCTAGCGAGCCTATTCGTTAAGTATTACTGAGCTCGAGTTCGAGCTCGATACATAATCGAGTAGCTCGAGCTCGAGCTCGGCTCGATTAACCTCGAGTCGATTTCGAACTTTTCTCGAGTCGATCCCGAATAACTCACAAGCCGGCTCGGCTCACTTACACCCCTATAACCAACATATTAATATTTCAAAAGATTTTCATGTGAAACAGCTCAAACTATGAAATATAAATCAACTGACGGAAACAGTAAACCCAATAAAGTACTCTCCATATAATATCAAAAGTCAAAAGAATCAAATAATATCAAGAATTTATAAGTTTTTTCATGCACATGCTTCTTCTGTTAAAACTAAAGAAGATAATATGCTTGCATTGGGTGACTGATTGTTCAAACTGACAACTAATCAGTGTTACACCAGAGTTCAACATGAAACAGATAGCCCTTCAAATAACCTAAGTGTTTGACAGAATCTAAACAAGAATTGTACCCGAAATAGTGATTCTGAGCAGCAGGTATCACTATGAATATGCATTAACCTTGAATTTCAGATGTTGAAGATATGTGGTGAAGGCGAATTTTCACCTCCCCACATTACCGACTCTTTATGAGGTAAATATATATCCACATTCCCAATTAAAATATTTCAAACAAATAGCTTAATATCACAACCAAAAATATTACAGGTAAATGTACAAAATTGAATCGACAATTCCAGTATTTCAAATTACATGAGCATTGTTATGTAAAGGAACAACACCATTCACATCTAAGTTGATTGTAGGTAAATGTTTAATTAAAACTCAATATGATAGGACTTAATTGGAAATACATAAATATCAAGATATTTGATCTAAGAACATGCAGTTAACAGCAATTTCACTCAAATCTTCGCATGACATCAACCCCTTTTGCTCTTAGTATAACATATTATTGGAACAAAAGCACATACAGAAAGCGCGAATGATGGTTTACACTAAAATTATGAAAATGAATTATTGGTGAATATAAAGGCTGTACCAGGCAGTTTTTTGGGTTTCCTCATAGGAACAAATTTTGCTCCAATAGCCAGTGCAATTGGGGGACCAAAAATAAAACCTCTTGCCTCAACACCTGCACCAAATCCATAGTTCCGTATGGCCACAGCTCATTATGCAGCTAATAAGCATCGTATCATAATAAATAAAAAATTGATTTCAAACAGAATATGATACAAGTTCTTGGACAAACCTACTCACTAACATGATAGAGCAGATAATTACAATATCAACTATCATTTTATTTGTTTATAAAAAAGCCTCTTACCAGTTCCTATTTGTTTAATTCTTTATTATTGGAGCGTTTTTAATTTCCTCTATAATCTACAAAACCACACGTGTGGCTCAAAATCCCAATAATCAAAAAGCCAACTCTAATTCCCAAAAAAATTCACTTTCTTTCGACAAATCAATTAAGTTCGTACACAATAAATTACATCAGGATACGATCCACAACCTAATTTCGGCATACATATCTAACATATAGAAAAATATGGAAACGCACTGAACAATTTGTTTAAAACAAAAAAATATACATAAAAGATACGAAACATACCCGCAACAACATTGATATTTTTGTCTTTGTATCTCTCAACAAACAAATCGATCGTATCCTTAAACGCCTTCGGATCAAGCAACAACGTCGTTATATCCTGAAACAGAATCCCTGCAAATAATTTTTCCCCCAATAAATTTCAGTTTAATCATACACTCCAGAGAACAAAAAATACTAAGGATTTAAACTCAAGAGTCTTACCGGGCTTCGGGAAATCGGGTATGACCCGAATGGATGATGAGATCCGAGAGATGCGATTGTCTATGTCGTTAACATCTGAGGGCGCCATTTGAACTACGCTTATTGGCTGCCTTTTCTCTGCGGATGCGCCACCAGTAGATCCACCGTATTTCAGTGGAAACTTGCTGCACGCAGTGGTGGCGTTATAGTGAGGTAGGAGGACCGATTTGCCACGGTATAAATAAGTTTGGTTGACAATTCTAGCCTCCAGGCTTTTTGGTGATGCCGGTTTAGAAAGAGTGGACATGAGTGGGATTTATATAGAAGATAAGGGCAGTGTGAAGGAAAAAAAAAGGGTGAAGGGGTTTTCGCTTGTTTCCAATCACGCCTTAAGGATTTAGCGAAGATTGGAGGAACAAGAAAGCAAGGGTGGGATTTGAAGTAGCCTAATAACTCAAGGGTGATGGTAATTTAATAATAGGGGAAAATTTATTATTATTATTTTTTTAAATTATAGCGAAATTTTAGTTTCAATACTTCAAACTCGTAAATTATCAAGATTAGGGATGTGCTATCGGTCTAGATAGGATCGAAATTTAAGGTTTCGGTCCGGCCGGTGGACCGAAATTCTGGAAACTCTTGGACCGGAGACCGGACTGGGACTGAGATTTTCGGTCTGGTCCGGTCAAAATCGGTTTGGACCGATTTTTTGATTTTTTTTTTTGAATTTTTTTTTTTTGGAAAATCGTCCAAGTCCAAAAATTACGAGTTTGGATCGAATCGGACCGAAACCCGAAAAACCCCATTTTTATGGATCGTAGATCGGACCAGATTATCACCGGTCCGATCCCTTTTTTTTCGGTCCGGTCCAGACTAGTATTGCACACCCCTAATCAAGATTAGTTAAGTTAATTTTGATTTCACTTTCATACACATAGTTAACTTTTCCATTTAAGTTAACGAAAACATTAAATTTAAAGGGAAATAATTAATTTATTCAAAAAAATATTTGAAAATTCAAAAATAAAAAATATATAAATAAAGAGTTGGAAATTTATAACTTTATAATTCTTTATTTAATTAAATAAAATACAATAATTAAATGAATTCAAAAAATATAAAAAATAAAAACATCGAAAAAAGAATTTAAAATTTCCAAAACATAGGAAAGAACAAAAAGAAAATATTTAAATTTGTAATTCAGGAAATAATATACAATAATTAATTAAATTCAAGAATTAAAAATTAAAAACTCAAAAAATAGACAAAATATAATCAAACATAATTTATTTAATTTATATTTTGTAACTTCAAAAATAAAGTACAATAATTAATTAAATTCAAAAAATATATATTTAGAAATAGAAATAAATGTTATTCTTTTAATAAAAATATTTCATAAAGTTTTTTAATTATTTAGTTACTTATAAGCTATTTATTTATTTTTAATGTTTAGAATATTTTATGTATCTTTTTTTATTATTAAAAACATAGAAAATAAATTAAAATAATAATTTAAGTTACTTTACATCAACTATCCAACTTTACTACTTAACGTGCTGATATGAAACAACATCTATCTAGCAGTGAAGTTGGATGGTTGAGGACAAGTAACAAAAACTATTATTTTATTCTATATTTTGTATTTTTAATAAAAAATAATAAATAAATTGAGTTGAATATTAAAATTAAATAAAGAACTTAAAAATAACTAATAATTATAAACTTGTATGAACTATTTTTATTAAAATAAATGAATTTATTTTATATTTTTAAATATATATTCGAATTATATGAATTATTGTTTTTTTATTTACAAAATATAAATTAAATAAATTATGTTTATGATTATATTTTGTCTATTTTTTTGAGTTTTTAATTTAATTAATTACTGTATTTTATTCCTGAATTGCAAATTTATATATTTTCTTTTTTTCTTTCTTATTTTTTGGATTTAAAAAAAAGTCGGTTTTCTTTTTTTTTTTTTCATCATTTTTTGAATTTAATTAATTATTGTATTTTATTTTATTAGATGAAAAATCGCAAAATTATAAATTTTTTTTTTTTTTTATTTTTTGAAATTTCAAATAGTTTTTTGATTATTTTTTTGGATTAAATTAATTATCTCCCTACAAATTTGATATTTCCGTTAACTTTAACGGAAATCTAACTCCGGGTATGAAAAGTGAGACCGAAATTAAATTTGGAGTACTAATTTTAATACTTCAAAAACTTAGGATACTGAACTGATTTTTCAACATACTTTACCAAAAGTGAGATAGATCCTTAATAATACTAAATATAGTTAGTGGCATATTTACAAAATAACTTATAAAAATAATAGTAATCTTTTTTCACCCGGAAAATATACTAACGCCTGAAACCAGTACTTCGCCCTGTGCACGGCTGGCCTGCACCTAAAAACACGTCAGAAAAGGACCACCGGTGTTTTTCCGGTGGAAACCTCTCCGATACTTAAGTCAGATAAGCGTGTGGAGTATCTCAGTGCACAAGAAAAAGTGATACACAAGAATGACATACCTCTCTCAGCCTTAAGGCTGGGGTATTTATAGTTTTCTCAGTGGGGACCTCATCCAAGATCTCGCAAACAAAGGCCGCGAATCAAGGGCCGTTATGCAACTAATTTGGGACAAGCGGTCCCACCTGTCCCCTCTGGGGAGGACCAGGCCAGATCTTCTCCAAGACAAGGCTAACCTGTGGTCATCTAGATCAGGATTAATTCCATGGCCGAGGCTATCCTGCTCTCGCTGTATCTCTAGCTTCTTCTGGGTGGACCAAGCCAGACCTTCTCAAGGACAAGGCTGACCTGTAACCATCCAGATCAGGATAATTCCTTGGCCGAGGCGATCCTGCTCTCGCTGTATCTCTAGCTTCTTTTGGGTGGACCAGGCCTGGGCCAAGGAGATCCTACTATCTTGTAATCTCAACTCAGGTTTACCCCAACCAGGTCTATCTATTCATGCCATATCAACTCCTCCCCCCGAAATAGTTGGGGTAGATCTGTTAGGACCTTCCCTGGGCACCACCAGGGCCCCACGCGTCCTTCCTATTCTCCGTGTCCGTTCAGATCCCGAAAATTCACCTTTTGATCAGGATTAATCATTGTCTTTAGTGGTGTCGGTCCACATCCAGAGACAGTTACCATACCTACACGTCTCTTCGAGTACTGTACTGTTGATAGGTCAGCGGCGTATATTTTGGCGATTGGCGTTCCAGCTCATCACCTAGGGTACTGTTCATCTGACAAGCATTAAATGCGGGAATCCCATGAAGATTCCATTTTTTACTCGGTTTCCATTTTTCGAAAATACCTTTTTGCCTTTATCTCCCGCTATCCTCTCTATCTCCCTTACTTTTCCATATTTTCAATTTTCACAAGCATATTTTACTCTCTGCTTTTCTCTCCGGGCGACTCAATACTTTTCCCAAGCTTTTCCGATCTCCTCCATTACCAGGTATTTCTTCAATCCTCACTAATTTTCCGATCATGTCTGGGTCTTCGTCTTCTTTGTCCGCCAATTTTTCTGCTACTCGTTCTCCCACCTCTGATTCTTCTGCCACCAATTCTCTTGCTGTCGATTCTCCTTCCGCTGGCTCTCCTGGCGCTGATTCTTCTCCAGTGGCGGCGGCTTCGCCATCGCCCTCCTTCAAGTATCCCCCATATATCCCCAATAGACCATATATCTGTTCTATGCTTAGTGAGAGTCAATCTAAAGTATAAATACCAGATACCGGAAGGATTTGAGTTGTTAACTCCTCACGGCGGCGTGATGGCTTACCAGGCGTCGACGTTTTTTTTTAAAAACTTTTTAGGTAGATCAATTCCAAGCGGGCTTGCGCTTGCCGGTGCACCCCTTAATACTAGAAATAGCCCGAATGTACAGGATTTCCGTCCATCAATTTGTCCCCAACTCCTTTAGGATTATTATAAGTTATAGTTTAGCTATGAGGTATGCTGGTGTGGTCCCGACAGCTTAGGCCTTTTACCAGCTCTTCCAATTGAAGAGCTCGTCCCCAGGATACTTTTATCTAAGTGCCCGGACTGGTGTCCGGTTCCTTACCGGCATCCCCACTTCTAACAAGGCCTGGCATAAAAATTTCTTTTTTATGCAGTGTTTGGGGGAGTGGGGTTTTCCTTCTCATTCCATTGATGAGCTGCCACCCCAACAACACTTGACTGTAAAAGACAGGTCTCCCCGTCTTCGACGAATAATTAAAAGCAAGCCTTTATAAGCATAGGCAATGAATCAACAAGTTTCACTATCCTTTTTTTTATTATTTTTATTTATTATATTTTTTTATTTTTATTTTTGAAGGATGGTGATCCTTTATTACAACTTTTCATAAATCCCTGATCAAAATTCCAAAATACAAATAACCAACAAAAATAACTAACTCTTACCCCATGCTTATAATGACGTAAGAGTCGACTCAAAAACATTCATGGCTATAAGAGATGGATTATTTGGCTATGATTGGCTCATTCAGAATTTATAGTGGCTAATATATCTGGATATGGCTGGAATAAGGGTTTTTTCTGTGCCTAGTCGTCATGTTCAAAGCAAACTACATACAGCGATTTCAAAGAGATCTAAAAAAAAAACTTACTCAAGTGCATGCAATGATGATAAACACTCAGGCTACTCATTGGTATTTGCATGAAAAAGTTTTGAATTGTCGCTGCTTTTAAGGTTTTGCGAAATCATTTGCGTCCAATTACCATTTTACAATATAAAAATAAAAATTTTGAAAAATTATGCACTTACACAAGCTCAAAGACAAAAAACCTTAAATCATACATAGTCAACTTCGATAGGCAAGCCAGACAAACACAATCAAGCGCAAGAATAGCAATCAATCAAGTTCAAATACTAGCTACTACAAAATCACGAATTCAAATTGCACAATTATAAAATATAAATCACACTTAACTACCCTCCTCCTCTCTAAGAATCCGAAAATCTCCTGATTGCCATGAATATATATATAAATAAATCAAAAGAGGAGGGAGTAAGAAAAACGTCCCTGAAAACTAAATAGTCTAGTTGATCCAAATAGCGTTGTGCAATCATCCATTCGTCTCGAATCGCCTGATAAAAAAATGTCTTGATGAACAACCTACAAAAAAAAAATAAACAAATGAAACAAAGAAAACACTAAATAATTAAAAAAAATATTTTTCTTATTTATATATTTTTATTTTTTTGAATATTTTAATTTTTTTTTTAAAACGTTAACAGTAGCTCTAGCGGTAGCAGCTACCGTTAGGTTACCGTTAAACCCTTCTGTTGGTCACTAGCGGTGGTTTTAGTGGTTGATCCTTGTCGTTAACACCTTGGCGAGACGCTAACGGTAAAGTTAGCGGTAAGAGTTACAGCTAACCTACAGCTATGTCTCCAGAATTGGCGATTTATTTTTATTTCTCTGCACATCAACAAATGCATCAACGCTCCACCACAATTAACTCAATTAATATAAACAAAAAATAAACGAAAGAAAAATCAAAAGAAAAACTAAAAGAAAACGAAAACGAATAAGAATACAAACGCTTGGGTTGCCTCCCAGGAAGCGCATCTTTTAACGTCGGGTGCTCGACGTGTTCCACGAGAAATGCTATCCGATATCCAAGAAAAGGTGACGATCATGCCACACCTTAGTGTTCTCCAAAAGTAAGTGTGGGCGATTAAAATCACCAAGGAGGGCACGGAAAGCAAGTCGTAGAATGAAAGCAACAAAAACTTTAACTCGCTTTGGGGGTCGAAAAAGCGAGTAGTCGATCACCACGAACATATCAAAATTCAATTGGAGCACGGGGCAATCCTTAATCATTGGAAGAACTAGGAAATCCGTCGAACAATCGGCATATCCCTCGAACATCTCGAACTCCTTCACTTCTTTGACATCCCCCTCAACGTTTTGGAAAATATTTAATGTCATATCCGGGCATAGGGGAGGGAGATTGACTCAGACTTTTGTGCACCCCTTTTTAATAAATTAATTTAAAACACGTCAGTTTGCTCGCAAGAGTACGAGGTAACTGTAGGGTGATGAGTTTGACTCGAGTCGTATCTCTCGAGGAAACAACTGTTCGGTCTTTCGGATGTTTTTCTCAATTTACCAATTTAAGTAAAATACATGTACAATTGTGGTTTAAAAAGATATTGAGTTGATCATTATAACCAAAGTAATAATTAAACTAAAGCTATTTAAACTAATTACTCTAACTAGATTACCAACTACGAGCAATAATCGAACTATCAATAATACGCAACCATAAATTAAACCTAATTAACGAATCTAAAAGCATGAGCATAAGAAATTACCACTAAGCAACAAATCATAAGAATCTAGGATTAACGAATAACTAAGCATAAATCAACTTGCGTAAATAAACTAAATTAAACCAATATCCAATACTCAAGCATAAAACGATTAAACTAATTATCAAAACTAGAATTAACTAAGCAATTAACTACGAAATTAACTAAGAATTTAGAGTACTTATTGTAACTACGAAAAGCAGTAAAAAGCTCCAGCTATTCCGGAGTTTGAACGTTGATCTTGGGCGAAGAATGAATCCCGAACTTGAATTCGATGTTTTGGACGCGTTGTTCTTCGATCCTTGATCTCCGTCTTCAAATCTCGTTATGGGATGTGGGATTATTGTTATTGTAGGCTAAGATACCCTAGGGGGTCGTGTCTTCTCTTAAAAATCCGAAATATAGAGGGTTTATATAGATATTGCAAGTCTTGGCGCACAAGAAACCCTAAAATCCGAATTCTGGGCCGTCGCGTCAATGGTGCGTCGACGTAGCGTCGACCGACGTGCGCTGGTGCTCGGCGGGACTCGGCAGACTTGGTCGGAAGGTGTGCTCGTCGGCTGGGCAGGTGCGTCGACGGGGTGCGTCGACATCGATGCTTCAGCAAGTTGCGTCGACATCAGTGCGTCGACATCGACGCTTCAGCAAGTTGCATCAACAGTGTGTCGATGCTGCGTCGACTGATGCGGATCATAGTTCGTGTCGACGGGGCGTCGACGGTCGTGTCAGTCGACACGACTGCGCGTCTGCCTCCAATTCTCGATCTTTTGCTACTCGTTTCACCGGAAAGCTTGGTCTTCACTTCTTGAACATCGAACCTCGTCTATTACGCGTTAAACTCTTCCGGTTACTTAGCTGTAAGGTGAAAAACAATGAAATACCACCTACTTGCATCAATTATGATCAAAATACGGTAAAATAAGCTGGAATTATAAAAATACGAGATTAAGCTTAAATCATCCAACTTACACCAAAAACAAATAGAAAAACGTACTAAAATACTAATAAAAACAAGGACAAATCTACTCTAATCAACTACCCCACGCTTTATTGGTTTGTTCGTCCTCGAACAAACGATGATTTCAAAGTATAACTAGAATGAAAATCAGTTCAACCAAAGAGTCGTGCGTTGCTACATAGATAATTTTGAAAATATAGGTACAAGTCACGCAAGGTCAAACACTTGACCATTATTACATTGTCGCTTCAAAATAAAATCATGCTTCCTCACGAAGGATAATATATATAAGTACGCTCAAAAGCACTCAAGTATTTTCTGCATGGGACGTGTATACACTCAAATCATACAATTACATGCACAATAAATAAGCACAGAAAATCAATCTCTTCTCAATCGCGAATTAAGTGTGCTGTCTAAACTAAGAATCGGAAAAGGTCTTCGTGGGTTGTAATGTAAGGCTCTTTGGACGAGTGTATAATATATAAGTCGTGTGGCTAATCGCTCACTCAACCTAATCTAATCAAGAAGTAAATTGCTTCACCTCGTACAAAAATAAAAACCTCACTAAGCACTCATAACGTAGCCTTTAAATATAGGCTATTTCCCAACTCGCAAACCGAAAAACCGACTATAAGCTCAAACCACTTAATCACAACTCTTTTGCCTTTTAAACATAAGGCTTCATAAAATAAACAATTAAACTCAAGCCTTTAGAAGCGCGTAGGCAATTAATCAACACTATCCACCATCCTTCATTTTTATTTTTATATCATCCCCCTTTTATTCCTTTTTATGGGGTATTAATTTTTTTTCTTCCTTATCTTTTTTTTTTTGGATGGTGGTCCTTAATTACAAAAATAATAAATTCATAATAAAAATTTCCAAGACTTAAATAACCAATAAAAATAGCGAACTCCTACCCCACGCTTTTAATGGGTTGTAGGGGTCGTCTCAAAAACACTCATGGCTATAGGCATGGATATTTGGCTATGATTGGCTCATTTGGAATTTATAGTGGCTAAAAATATATGGATATGGCCGGAATAAGGTTTTATATGTGCCTTAACCTCATTTTCATAGTCAACTACACACAGCGGTATCAAAGAGATATCAAGACTGAAACTTATTCAAGCACATGCAAAGATGATAAACATTCAGGCTACTCACAGGCTTTTTGCATGAAATTTTTTGAATTGACGTTGTTTTTAAGGTTTTGCGAAATCGATTGCATCCAAGTACCATTTTACAATATATAATAATAAATTTTGAAAAATTATGCACTTATGCACGCTCAAAGACGAAAACAAATAATCAAACATAATTAACTTTGACAGGCATGCCATATAAATACAATTATGCATAGAAATAGCGATCAATCACGCTTACAAACTAATGCATTTCAAAACAAAGACATCAAATTGCACTTTAAATATAAACCATACTCAACCACCCCCCTCCTAAAAACTTGACAATCTCCTGATTGTCATAAATATTAGAGAAAATAAGAGTATGGGAGATAAGAAAACATCCCTGAAACTTCGATGGTCGAGTCTCTCTAAAAATGCTTGTGCAATTATCCTTCGTCTTAGATCGCGTGACTAGATTGTTCCGAACAAACCTATAAACAAAAACAAACACACAAAACATGATTGCGATCAATTGCGACGCGTAAGTGCCCGGTGGCACGTCTTTTTGGATTTGAAACGGCCGGATTGCGGCCAACGTCGTAAATGGCTGGGTTGCAGCTCATCAAAAGGTTGCCGGGCTGCGGCTAACTTGGGTCGGATTGCGACCTCGATCGATGAAATCATCGTAATCCATGATTGCTGCTGTAAGCGGTAGGTTCAGTGGTTGATCGTCATCGTTAACGCCTCGAGTGGAACTAGCGGTAAGGACTTGCGGTAGCGAGCTTCCGCTATATAACCGTTGTCCAGAATAAGCGATTTATCATATTTTCTGCACATCAACACACACATAAACGTACCACGGCAATTGACACAATATAAAAAGACARAAATAAAATAAATAAAAATTAAAGAAAATGAARACTAAYGAACGCTTGGGTTGCCTCCCAAGAAGCGCAACATTTAACGTCATATGCTCGACGCAATTGCTTGATCAATATCTAGCTCGTGGTGGGTCCACGAACTCCTTCTTGGTACGATCACGATTCTTCATTTTATCYTTRAAATAAAGCTTAAGCCGATGCTYGTGGACTTGGAAACTTGATTTCTCACTCTCATCGTACAGTGTGGCTACACCATACTCATCCATCTCTTTTATTAAAAATGGTCCACTCCATGCGACTTCAAACTTGGTTGGATCGAACTTACGATCAGAATTATATAACACTAAATGACCAACCTTGATCTTCTCGTTAAAAACTTCGTTCGACTTCTTCTTCTTCTTTGTCCAATCCTTGCTATTAGCCTCGCCCTTTTTCTTCGTACGTTTAAAATTCTTGTAGGGGTCGAGGGAAACACTTCTTGAATGATTATGCGGTAGCTTCGTCTCTTCTCTTGGCTCAAACTTCGAACGATCTCGTTGTGGTCTCAACTCCACTTTTGGTTCATTTTGAGGCACGTCAAACCGCATGGGCAATCCATCATCAAATGCCTCTACATTATCAAACTCTTCAATCGTGCCGATGCTCAAGAGCTCATTCGCGCAAGAATCTACTAAATCAATAGTAGAACAATCGTTCTTAACAAACGATGCAGGACTCTTGTGAAAATCTTGAAGTGAAAACGTCACCGTTTCACCCAATACGGACATAATCACCCTCCCCTCGTTTACATTGATCACCGTACGCGTTGTAGACATGAATGGGCGTCCTAACAAAATGGTGTGTTCTCGGTTCTCGCTTTGTACGCCACCAACATCCATAATGACAAAATCGACCGGCACTACTAGCTTGTCTACTTGTACTAAGACATCCTCCACAATCCCCAAGGGTAGCCTTATCGTCCTATCCGCCAATTGTAATTTTATCGTGGTCGGTTTCAGCGGTCCTAGGTCAAACTCCTTGTAAATTGAGTGGGGCATCAAATTTATGCTAGCGCCAAGATCGAGCATCCCTCTTGTTGTTTGTCCATTCCCGAGAGAAATAGTTACGCAAAAAATCCCGGGATCCTTCTCCTTGGGTGTCAATGGTTTCTCAAATATATCGCTAACATCTCTTATCAAAGCCATATGTTGATTCGTAGCCAAACGCCTTTCTTTTGAAGCTAGATCTTTGAAAAACTTCATAAACGCCGGCATTGTCTTTATCACCTCTATCAGGAGGAGGTTAATATTAACATATTTCAATAAATTGTAAAGCTCCATGAGTTTTTTATTCTCCTTGGCCGGACGTAAGCGACTTGGGAAGGGAACATGATCGTAAATGGTCAACTTCTGCGGGGGTGCATTTAAAGAATCGGCGGGGTCTTCAGTTGCTGTCGATTTCTTTTTCTTCACTTCTCCCGGAGGTTGGGTTTCGGTCTCTTTCTTGTCTCCCTCCTTTCCTAGCTCGATGCCGTTATCCACTACTTTTCCACTTCTCAGCACATGAATAGCCGAGGCTTGTTCTGTTTGGCTTGGAAGAGTATTTTTATCCTTCTTCAATGATGCCATGTCAGTTGCCAATTGTCCTATCATTAACTCCAATCTTCTTAGTCCTGACGAATTTTCAAGAGTGCTTTTGGCCATTTCAGCCATCATCGTTCTCAGTTCTTTCATATCGTCTCGAACTCCCTTCATTTCCTCCTGAACATGTGTGAGGCCGTCTCGGTTCCGAATAGTTTCGGCAACTTGGTTTTGTTGCCAGACTAAAAGTTGATCAGTCGACTGAACTGTAGCAGGTGTTTGCATGTGTGGTGGTCTCTGCCCCGAATGTTGTTGATTCGAATAGTGTTGGATGGCGTTGACGTCCCCTCGTTGTTCGTTGTTGAATGGGCACATATCGGCTAAATGTTCGGGAGATCCGCATTGGTGACACATCGCATTAGTCTTCTTCGAAGAGGCCTTGCTTGCCCACTCGACCTTCCAAGCTGCCAATTTCTCCTCAAATATCTCTTCGCACTTTGCTTTGAATAATTTGCCATCATCTAAGTCAGGATCAGGGATGGAAATCTCGATAACTTTCAATTTACGAGGCCGAGAGTTGGTTTCTCTAGATTTTTCACTCAGTTTCTCCAATACTCGTTTTGCCTCGCGAGCCGTTAAATCACCAAAATCTCCTCCTGCTACTATTTCAACTTGGCTCTTCCCCATGGGCGACAAGCCATCAAAGAAAAACTGATTAATTATTTCGGGGGAATAGCTATGATGGGGGCATGCTTGTAAGAGTGATTTTTAACGCTCCCATGTTTCATGAAATAATTCTCCCTCCACTTGTTCGAAGTTAGCAATCTGCCTCCGAATTTGCCCCGTTGTTTGTGCTGAATAATATTGATTTAGGAACTTCTCGCTTATCATCTCCCAATCAGTTAATGACCTTAGTTCTAAGTATTAGAGTAGAGTGCCTGATGTTCCAATTAGATTGGATTTCATTCTACTTGTATAATGATTTTATTGGAATTATATTAATAAAGGCAACTTTCTTTATCTTATGTTTTCGCTTTTATTATAATTGCACGTATGATAAAGTCCTTAGACCAATTTAAACTATGGGATATGGTTGCGCATATGATGGCAATCATGGAACATGTCTCTAAGGTTTCGGTCTTAAACTTGTTCCAATTCAATGGGCTTTTCGAGATAGGACATTGAATAGCCCGGTAAGACTTGCGCATATGATGCATATATGTGGGGTGCTTGTTGGAGAACAAGGTTCATTGAACATGGACCCGATGGAAATTTCTTAATTGGAACGATTTGTCTGTCGAATAAGAATTTCCATATTGCAATAGTTACATGATTAGTCCTTGACTTGAGGTACGATGGTAACCTTGTGCACATTGTACAATACTTAGATTTATCTTTTGATTGCCTTGACATTCGTAAAAGGGGTATTTTGGGTATTGTATCGATGTGCATGGAGGTTTGTCGTAGCCAACATAGGAATCGTCACTTGAAGATATCGAAAGCGAGGTATTAATTTATTTATTTTATAAGAATCAAAATTTGTATTAGATACATAATAATGAAAAATGACGATCGTTAAAATCGCTTACGAAATCTACAGGGTTTATTATATATATTTGATATATATAATTGTTTTAATTAATCGAAAAATTTTAAATTCCGCTGCGTAAGCCCGTACGATTATAGCGAATCCAACAGTGGTATCAGAGCCACGGTTTGCATTTTCATTATTGGATTTTGATTCGATTTATGTTTATGTGATGAACATATTTTAATTGTTATAAGGATTAATTTTGTGTGTGATAAAATATATTTTATATGATTTTACTTTTAGGATAAATTCTGTTCAATAATAAAAGAAATTTACAGGTTTCGAATCTGTATGAAAACTAACTGGTACGAAAGAAAAGGCAAAAAGTTTTGGAAATCTTTTTGAAACATCTTTTATTAAAAGTTCTGCAGCCGTATGGTTTTAAGAAAAAGAAAAAGGCATAAGGGTTTACTGCATGCTTTTCAGAAAAATGTTACTGCACGTATGAAAGGCCTGGCCATAAGGCCAGGTTATTAATTTTAATAATAAAATCCTTTCAGTAAATGAAAGAAAAAAAGGGGTAGATCCCTTTTAGTGACAACAGCCACTTTTCCTATTTTATAAATAAACCAATGAAGGCCGGACCAGTTGACTTTTATTAAAAAAATAAAATAAAATAAAGGGAATCCTTTGTTTATTCATTTCAGAATTAAAAGTTAATTTTGAAATTTATTATTTTAATATATATATATATATATATATATTTATATTATTAAATATATATATTAATTTATTTATCCCAAAATTAAATCAACACACAAAATTAGTTATTTTACATGCTTTAAATTCATGTGATGAATGTTAGCATGATTTATTTAGGGATGATCATGAGCCTATGACCAATGTGATTGTATGTTTTTATTTTTGGGTTTTTGGGGCCTGCGAGCCTCCTATTCTATTATTTGTAAAAGTTTTAAATTTTGCATCGAGAGTAAATTAGGTGGTAAGGTTTTCTAATTTTGATTGGAGGACGTTCGATGCCAAAGGCCCACGCCTGTGTGGGTAATTTTACAATTGTAATAGAATAGATGATTCAAGTCCCATGCTTGTATGGGTTTTATTTATGAAATGTAATAGAAGTAGTTCTATTCATTTTAACCCCTTAGATTAACCTAGACCCATTCTTGGCTCAAATGGGTCGCATAGACTGGCCATGATCATCCCACCGCTTTTTGCATAGGATGAATGTTTGATTTATTTAATGTTTTATGCTTGCGCTTCATATGACGAATAATGCATTAAATAAAAACCCACCTAATAATTAAGATTGATGAGGTCTTACAAAGTAAACCCCAAGTTTTTGAAACTTAAAAGAATTTAATTTTGGTTAATTCTATATCAAATTAAATGGACAAGTTATGTTGGACATATCGTTCCATGCCTTCCATCAAAGGTAGAAGACATGACGATGCTACCGCACTTGGTCACTGGCCATGAGTCGTGGAGTGATCTTGTGTTGGAAAGCTGCGATCTCTACCAAGCATTGAGATGCTCGTGGGGTGGACTCATCTTTATGTTGGCCACGAGTCGTGGGACATCTTGATGCTCCATCTACACGAATGTTTGATTGGTTATGTTTGACACTTAGTATCATATGGGCTCATAATATTGGGGTATATGAGAAATAGTGAGGCAAAATATTCTTGAAGGTTGTATTTGATACAATTGTCAAAGAGTTGACTACCGACATGAATTTTTCATGGGCTTATATTATTGGGGTGTGAAACATTTATATTGGACTTCAAGCCCACTAAGAAAATTTGATTTTCCGAATTCTTATTTTGGGGTTAATAAAGTTTGAATAAAATAGTGGGAGACATTTAATATTACTACCTTATGTTAAATGAATATAATTTCGATAACTCACACATTTTCTGCTTCGTTTATTTTTGTAAATAACTCTACTAAAATGGCTAAAAATCCAATTGCATCCATACTTGATCAAAATAAACTAACTGGCCCGAACTTTGTCGATTGGCTGAGAAACCTTAAGCTTATCCTGAGCTTGGAGAAAAGGGCATATGTACTTGACAAATCGCCTCCTCCAGAGCCCGAGGATAAGACATCAGATGAGTATGCAGAATATGTTCGTCATAGTGATGACAATCTGCATGCTCGATGCTACATGCTGGCATCGATGTCAAATGAGTTGCAAAGGCAGAATGAAGATTTAGATAATGCTTCTGAGATCCTTCTCCAACTGTAAGAGTTGTATGGTGATAGAAAGAGGCAAGAAAGATATCAGATATCTAAGGAGCTTTTCAGGTGTCGTATGACTGAGGGCTCTTCAGTCTAAGACCATGGGCTGAAGGTGATAGCTCTTATTGAAAGGCTCGAGTCCCTTGGAGTCGTTATGGATAATGAGCTCTATGTGGAACTTTTATTGCAGTCTTTGCCTTCTTCATATGACACGTTTGTTGTCAACTTTAACATGCACAACATGGAGAATAGTCTCCCTGAACTGTTGAACATGTTGAAGACGGCTGAATCCACCATCAAGAAGGATAAGACGGTCATGCTTGTTGGATCCTCTTCCAAATCAAAGGCTGGAAAGCCAAAGAAAAGGAAGTGGACAGGAAAGAGTTCCTCTAAACCCAACAAGAAGACAAAGGACAATGGTAAAAAAAAGGTTAATTCTCAAGTTGATAACAAGTGCTTTCAATGTGGAAAAACAGGGCACTGAAAGAGGAATTGTAAGGAGTATCTTGCAAGCCTGAAAAGTTCAGGTATATATTTTGTTGAAGTTAACCTATCTGTTAATGATGCTTCTTGGGTATTGGATACCGGTTGTGVCTCACACATTTGCAATGATTTGCAGATAATGTCAAGAAGTAGGCAGTTGGACAGAAAGGAAACGGTCCTTAGAATGGGGAATGGAGCAAGAGTTGCTGCATTAGCTATAGGGACTGTTTATTTATCTTTGATAATGGTTTTAAATTGTGTTTGAATAATTGTCTTTATGTTCCGGATATTATCAGAAACATTATCTCTGTGCCTGTTTTGGACAGAGAGAGTTTTAGACTTGTTATTGAGAATGAAAGTTGTTCCATTTTCAAAGACTCTTCTTTTATATATTCTGGTTATTTGACGAATTCTTTATACACTATTTCCCCAAGTGAACCCATTCTCACAATTCAACAAAATAAAAGGAAGTTAGATAATCAAAGTTCTTTCACACTTTGGCATGCTAGATTAGGTCACATTTTTGAAAAAAGGATACACAAGTTGGGACAAAAACTCGACCTTAAGGGAGAGCAAAAGTTGCCAACATGTGAGTCATGCCTTAAAGGAAAGATGACTAAATCACCATTTGTTGGACAAGTGGAACGAGCCAAAGGTCTACTTGATTTGATCCATACAGATGTATGTGGTCCACTAAGTGTTAGTGCGAGAGGGAACTATCACTACTTCATAACCTTTACCGATGATTATTCTAGGTTTGGTTACATATACCTCATGAGGCATAAATCTGAGGCCTTTGAAAAGTTCAAGGAATTCAGATATGAAGTAGAGAAACAAAGTGATCGTAGTATTAAGACTCTTCAATCAGATCGAGGAGGTGAATACTTATCAACTGAGTTTCTTGATTATCTAAGAGAGAATGGTATTCTCTCACAGTGGACTCCTCCCGGAACTCCACAGCTGAATGGAGTTTCGGAGCGTAGAAATCGAACTTTATTGGATATGGTTCGATCAATGATGAGTTGCACTTCCTTTCCTCTTTCATTCTGGGGCTATGCCTTAGAAACAGCGACATACCTATTAAATAGGGTGCCAAGTAAAGTCGTACCCGATACACCCTATGAAATATGGTATGGGAAGTCACCTTCCTACAAATACTTAAAAGCATGGGGATGTGATGCTTACGTGAAGCGTCAAGTGGGAGATAAGTTGGATATGAGATCCATCTTATGTAAGTTTGTGGGGTATCCAAGAGAGTCTATAGGATACTATTTCTATGACCCTTCGGAACAAAAGGTGTTTGTTTCGAGGAATGCTACTTTCCTTGAAGAAGAGTTTCTTTCTGAAAGGGGTGGCGGAGTTGTATAACTTGATGAAATTCAAGAACCACAAAGTATCCTACAAGTTACCGCAAATAGCACACCAGCTGAAGCTGGACCATCTATAGCACAACCTCTTCGAAAATCCTTAAGGGTTTCAAGGGCTCCTGAGAGGATGAACCTTTTGTTAAAGAACAAAGAAGAGGGACTCCTTTTGGATAGTGATCCAAGAAGCTATGCAGAGGCAATGTCTGACATTGACTCGAAAAAATGGCAAGAAGCAATGCAGTCCGAAATGGACTCCATGTACTCCAACAAGGTATGGACCTTGGTGGACCCACCATAGGGAATTGTTCCCATTGGCTGCAAATGGGTCTACAAGCGGAAGCTTGGAGTATATGGAGAGGTAAGTACCTTTAAAGCACGTTTGGTTGCAAAAGGCTATACTCAGAAGCAAGGCATTGACTATGAGGAAACCTTTTCACCTGTAGTGATGCTTAAGTCCATTCGGATCCTGTTAGCCATAGCTGCATATTATGACTACGAGATATGGCAAATGGATGTGAAGACTGCTTTTCTTAATGGAAACATTAAGGAAGAAATATATATGAAGCAGCCAGAGGGCTTCATATCCAGTGGGAGTGAGCAACATGTTTGCAAACTCCAGAGATCCATTTATGGTCTCAAACAGGCTTCGAGTAGTTGGAACATCCGATTTGATGAAAAAATCAAAATGTTTGATTTTCATAAGAATCCGGATGAAACATGTGTCTATAAGAAGGTTAGTGGGAGGGCAGTTACTTTTGTTGTACTCTATGTTGATGATATTCTACCCATTGGGAATGATGTAGGGATGTTACAATCAACAAGAACTTGGTTGTCTAAGCAGTTCTCCACGAAGGACTTGGGAGAAGCATCTTTTATCATTGGGATAAAGAGCTATCGAGATAGATCACGAAAGATGATCGGACTATCCCAGTCCATGTACATAGACAAAGTGCTAAAAAGGTTTAGCATGGAGGAATCTAAGCGTGGATATCTCCCAATGAGCACTGATCCACTTTCTAGAGCTATGTCTCCAAAGACGCCTGAAGAAAGAGGAAAGATGGCTCGTGTACCTTATGCATCCGCGATTGGGAGCATTATGTATGCAATGCTATGTACAAGACCTGATGTCGCACATGCTGTAAGCGTCACAAGCAGATATCAGTCGAATCCAGGTTTTGAACACTGGAAAGCCGTTAAGAAGATCCTTAAGTACTTGAGAAGAACTAAGGATATATTCTTGATATACGGCAATGGAGAATTGAAACTAGAGGGATACACTGACTCTAGTTTTCAATCCGATGTAGATGACTCAAAGTCAATGTCTGGATATATATTCACCTTGAATGGAGGAGCAGTCAGTTGGAAAAGTTCTAAACAAGAAATGACTGCAGACTCTGTTACAGAGGCTGAATATATTG
>BMAC01000322.1:195090-222133 GCA_014905375.1 Phtheirospermum japonicum | reverse complement strand
TCGAGAGACGACTCGAGTCAAGTTGCCAAACTACACGCGTCCCCGTTCTCTTGCGGGTAAGCTATTGATCTTTTGACAAATTTTCATAAGTAGGCAACACAAAAGCTTGAATCATTTTTTAATCAGGTCGGGCGTTGTCATGGGCACCCATACTTAGCCAATCCTGGCTTAACCTGTCAATTAAATAAGAATTTTTACGGGCAGTCACCTTAAGCCAATCCTGGCTTCTCCTGACAATCGGGTCAAGAGATTGGGACATCCGTCCTTTAGCCAATCCTGTCTTAACCTGTCAATTAAATAAGAATTTTTACGGGCAGTCGCCCTAAGCCAATCCTGGCTTCTCCTGACAATTAGGTCAGGAGATTGGGACATCCGTCCTTTAGCCAATCCTGGCTTAAACTGACCATCAGGTTAGGCAAATGGGGCATCCACCCTTAGCCAATTCTGGCTTAAATTGACAATCAGGTCAGGCAAATGGGGCATCCGCCCTTAGCCAATTCTTTCTTAAACTGACAATCAGGTCAGGCAAATGGGGCATCCGCCCTTAGCCAATTCTGGCTTTCGGAGAAATGTGCTGAAGATAAAATAAGAACAAACCTGCATTTTCATTATAAATAAACATTGTGAATTTCATTTTTATACATAAAACTTTCGTAAGTTTGAGATGTTCCAAGCTCGGGGTATCTCAACACCGTCTAATTCCTATAATTTATATGCGCCACCCACCAAGACCTTTGTGACCCGAAATGGTCCCTGCCACGCAGCATCCAGTTTTCCCTTGGCTTTTCCCAGGTCAGCCTTTCTAAGAACCATGTCTCACACCTGGAAATGCCTCTTCCGGACTGTTTTATTATAAGTTGCTCGGATTCGCCCTCGCACATGTTCCATTCTCACCATTGCTTGATCTCTTTTTTCCTCGATTAAATCCAGTGCATCCTGCACCAATGCCTTGTTCTGAATTTCATCAAAGTTTTGTACTCAGTGAGTTGCAAAGCTGATCTCCGCGGGAATGACGGCATCCATGCCATAAACCAAGCTAAAAGGGGTTTCACCCGTGCTTTCTTTGGGATTGGTGTGGTACGCCCAGAGTATTGCATTTAGCTCTTCCACCCACTTGACTCCAGATTTCTCTAAGCGTGACTTGAGCCCTTGAACAAGGATGCGATTAGTCACCTCTACCTGTCCATTTTCTTGTGGGTGGTAAACAGATGTGAAATGTTGCTGGATTTTCATTTTGGCGCACCAATCTTTAATCCTGGCTCCCATGAATTGAGTACCATTATCTGATATCAATATCCTTGGAACGTCAAATCGGCAAACAATATTTTTTCAAATGAAGCCCATTACTGCCTCTTCCGTGATTTTTGCCATGGATTCCGCCTCAACCCATTTGCTAAAGTAGTCGATGGCCACGATCAGAAACCTCTTCTGAGCTGGAGCCATTGGGAATGGACCGACCAGGTCAATCCCCCACTTTGCAAAGGGGCAGGGAGAGCTCATTGTCATGAGCTCTTCCGCTGGCTGATGAGTCAAGGGGGATATCTTCTGAAATTCTTCACACTTTCTAACAAAGTCCTCGGCCTCTTTCCTCAGCGATGGCCAGAAGTAGCCAGCTCTTAATATTTTACTAGCCAGGGCCCTTGCCCCCATGTGGTTGCCACAACAGCCTTCATGGATTTCTCGGAGGACATGGGTGCCTTCTTCTAAACTCAGACATCGCAACCGAGGCCATCCAAACCCCCGTCTAAACAATATTAAATGATCAGACAGAATCGGGCAGACCTGACTCTTACTTTCACTCCTTCTCTCCTATCCTCCGGAAGCTCTCCTTTTTCCAGGTATGCCTTAATAGGAGAACGCCAGTCTTCCTTTTCGTTCACTGAACATACCTGTTCTGTGCCAAATTCCGCATCCGCCATTAACATCGTAATTGTCCTCTCCTAGCAATCTATGGACGAGCTTGTCACCTTAGCCAAATAGTCTGCTCTTCCATTTTCCTCTCTAGGAATATGAAGGACCGTCAGAGCTTGCATATCCTTAGTGATCTCCTTGAACCGAGCTAGATATTTTTGCATGTGCTCCTCTCTGGTCTCAAAATCGCCGTTTATCTGCTTACATACTAACTGCGAATCCACCTTGGCACACACCTGCTCTGCTCCTAAGTCTCTTGCCATCTGAACTCCTCTCAACAAGGCTTCATACTCAGCCACGTTATTTGATAGAGCATAATTCATTCGAACTGCGTACTCGGTAGTTATTCCTGCTGGATCGATTAATACTATCCCTGCTGGATCGATTAATACTATCCCTGCACCACAGCCCAGGTTTCCTACCGAGCCATCAGTAAAAATTGTCCACTCTTTTTTGTCTTCGGGAGAGCTGGCCATTTCTTGAATGAAGTCAGCCAGTGCCTGAGCTTTAATAGCTGTTCTGGCTTCAAAAGTTATATCGAACTCACTGAGTTCGATTATCCATCTGACCAGCCGTCCTGACGCCTCTGGCTTATCCATGACCATTCTCAATGGTAGGTTGGTTTGCACGATTATGCTATGTGAAAGAAAATAAGGTCGTAACTTACATGTTGTACCTACTAAGGCTAAGACAGCCCACTCCACTTCTATATAACGAATTTCTGCATTGTGCAATACCTTGCTCTAGTAATACACTGACTTTTATATCTTGACTTCTTATCTTATTAGGACCGAGCTGATGGCCTGCAGTCCTACCAAAAGATACAGAATTAAGGGCTCGCCTTGAATTGATTTGGTGAGCAATGACATCCTTCCAGGTGTTCCTTCAACATCCTGAATGCTTTCTCACATTCATCATCCCACTGGAATCTAGCCTTTTTACGTAAGGCTTGAAAAAACGGCAAACTTTTTTCAGTTGAGCGCGAGATGAATCTACTCAGAGCGTTGATTCAAACTGCTAAGCACTGTATTTCCTTGACATTTTTTGGCGCCTGCATCTCCACGATAGCTCTTACTTTTTCCAGGTTTGCCTCAATACCCTTTTCTGTGACCATATAACCCAGGAATTTTCCAGCTCTAACCCCAAATGTGCACTTCTTGGGGTTGAGCTTCATTTTGTACCTCCTTAGGGTGTCAAAGGTCTCCTTCAGATCATCCACATGTGAGGTCACCTTAACGATTTTGACTAACATGTCATCCATATATACCTCCATGTTTCTCCCCAACTGTTCCTTGAACATTTTATCCACCAGCCTCTGATACGTGGCCCCTGCGTTTTTGAGACCAAATGGCATGACCACATAACAGTATGTTCCCTTTGGGGTTATGAAGCCGACCCGTTTACAGTCCTCCTTTGCGAGCCTGATCTGGTGATAACTTTGTGAAGCGTCCATCATACTTAATAACTCACAGCCGGACGTGGAATCGACTAGTTGGTCTATCCTAGGAAGAGGGTAGTGGTCTTTGGAGCAGGCACGGTTGAGATCGCGAAAATCTATACACATGATCCAGACATCCTGAGTTTTAGGGACTAACACTGCATTAGAGAGCCATTCAGGAAATTGTATCTCTTGGATGTGCTTGGCTCTTAGTAATTTCTCAACCCCAGCCTCAATGATTGCTTCTTTCTCGGACCCGAAATTACGCTTCTTCTGCTTAACTGGCTTTATTGCAGGGCTGATATTAAGATGATGTTCGGCCACCTCTGGGTCTATCCCGACCAAGTCCTGGGAAGACCAGGTGAATATATATGCGCTTTCTCACAACAATGCTACTAGTTCTACTAGAACTTCCGGGCTGAGAGTCGTCCCCACATGGAGGACTCGACTTTCGTCTCCTGGTACTACCTCTACTACCATCAGCCCTTCCTCTCTCTAAGCCAGACCTGTCTTTGGCTGTTCCACCCGAGCCCTCTTACTCTGTCGCTCTTCCTCATTGCGTCTGATGCATTCAACATACGTCTGTCTGGACGCATACTGATCGCCTCTGACTTCACCCGTTCTATTCTCTACTGGGAATTTCACCTTCATATGATATACAAAAATTACTGCCTGGAAATGGCTCAAAGATGGTCGTCCTAGCATGACGTTGTATGAAGATGGTGCATCGACTACCAGAAATCGCACCATCCTGGTCACTCTACATGGCTCTTCCCCAAGCGTTACCAAGAGTCTGACCGCTCCTTAGGGTTTCAGGGCTCCCCCCACAAATCCCACCAAGGAAATTGTTACCTCTTCCAACTCCACATCTAGCTTTAATTACTGGAAACAGTCATAGAACAGAATATCGGCAGAGCTTCCTGTATCAACAAACACCTGCCTCACATTATAATTGGCAATAGTAGCCATTATAACCAGAGCGTCCATATGAGGGGCCAAGATGTCATCCCCATCTTCTGAGCCTAAGCAAATATTTGGGCTGGAAGCCATCTGCCCCACCTCACGCGATTTCCAGACCAGATCCTTTGCAACCCGGACATAGCTGTGCTGGGTCCGTTTGGAGTGCTCATCCCATTCACCACCAGTGATCATTTGAATTTCTCCTCTTATGACCTGGGCCTGGTAGGTCCTTCTTCCACCGTTTCGCCTATTGTCCTGCTCATTCCGTCCTTGTTTGGGTAGATCATCACTATGACGACCAGACCTGGGTTCCTCCCTTCTCATCCGTACATATTCCTTAAGGTGCCCAGCCTGCACCATATCCTTTAGATGAGTACACTGGTCAGTATCAAGTTCATACTCATTGTGGTACTGACAAAATCAGTCAGACCTCTCCTTCCTGGGCTTCTTTGAATAAGTCTTAGGCCACTTGAGGTCTGGATGCCTTTCTATTACTTGCAAGATTTCCCCCTGGGGGGTTGCCAGGGGCGTGTACTTATCGAAGCGAGGTCGTCCCCCAGGCAGGTCTGGCCTTGACCTTTTCAACGGTGCTCTCTCATCCCTGTCATATCTCTCCCTCATCCTTAATTTTTAGGGCTTCCTCCAGATGGATGTACTTCTCTGCCCTCTCTAGGAGTTCTCCACACTTTAGAGCTGGTTTAAAAACCAGCGATTGCAAAAACTCACCCCTTCGGAGGCCCTGTGCCAGTGCGTTTACCAAGAGCTCTTCCGACGCAGAGGGAACCTCTAACTTCGCATTTGTAAAGCGATTAATATAAGCACGCAGACTCTCGTTCTCCTTCTGTTTCAAACTAAACAGCTCGAGCGGCATCTTCTGGTACTTCCTAAAACTGGTAAACTGATGCAGGAAGGCCGAGTTGAATTCATCAAAGTTGCTAATAGAGCGCGGCGGCAGCTGGCTAAACCATAGCTGAGCTGACTTGGTGAAAGTCATTGGAGAGACCCAGCACATGACTGCATCTGAAAACTTATGCACCGCTGCTGCAATTTCAAAGCGGCTCAGATGATCCCACGGATCAGTAGTCCCACTATACTCAAAGCCTAGAGATCTGTAGGAAGCTGGCACATCATCGCGCATGACCTCCTCGGTGAATGGCGTGCCTCTTCATGTTGGCACCGTGTTGGTGCTCGCCATCTTCTTCTTGAACTATCTCACCTCCTTCTGCAAGCTCTGCATCTGCTCGGCCAGACCTGGATTGGCTTTGCTTGACGTTTAGCTGTCAGAAGTGGAAGAGTGTTCGTCTCTGTCTTGGAGGGGGGGTCCGATCAGTATGTTGATTGCGCAACATTTCCATTTCTTCCATCGAGATCGTTCGATCTGGTCGTGCGCCGGATGGCGGCGTTGAGATCTCTACAAAAAAATTCTCCACAACCGCTTCCACAGCCTTTGCCGATGAGCTTAGACACCTGCCTGAGAAAGGTGTCGTTCAACGATCCGCCAATGGCAGGCGTAGGTCCACTGGAGGGGGGGTGGCGCGGTGCCTTGTCCAGTTTCTACTGATGTCTCTGCCCCCTATGGCCTTGTCGTCGATGGCTCTGCCGACCGCGGCATGCCCTACGGCGCGGCGGAACTAGTGGTTCCACCCAATTCCCCCACCAGATTCCGTCGCAACCCGTCTGAAGCCATTCAAAATCACGCCTTAGCTCAGGTCTTCCCACAGACGGCGGTAATTATTACACCCCAAAAATATAACCACGCCTGGACCTTGCGCTACTTCTCGAACTGCACACACAAACACGTCAGAAAAGGACCACCGGAGGTTTTCCGGTGGAAACCTCTCTGATGCTTAAGTCAGAAAGCTTATACAGTGTTTCTGGTGAGCAAAGCAAGGAATGCACAAAGAATGACAAACCTCTCTCAGCCTTGGGGCTGAGATACTTATAGTTTTTCCCAGTGGGGACCTCTTCCGGGATCTCGGAAACAAAGGCCGCGAATCAGGGGCCGTTTAAATAATAAAATCTGAAAAGTGGTCCCACTTATCCCCTCGACGGGGGTCAGGAGGCCAGGTCTTCCCTAGTCCTGCTCTCCTTTCTACCGGCAAGCCTACCTATATTTCAAGGTTTATCTCACAGGAGGTCTCTATCAGCTCAGGACAACTCCTGGGCTGGAGTGACCTTGCTCTGATCTTATTCAGCTTTTAAGAAAACCAGGTCAAACCTCACCAAGCGTAAGCCATCCTGAGCTCCCTTCTTTGGCTATCTGGATCCAGTTCTACCCCAAACCGGGTCTGGCCTATTTATGCCCCATCAAGGCCCAAAAACGTAGTGCGAAGGTATACGCAGGAAAGGGTAAACAAGTTCAAACACAAACACAAAATTGTGATTATTGCAACAAGTTAAACTACACTCCAGATAATTGTTGGAAGAAATTAGGAAAGTGTCTTCGGTGTGGGAGTGAGAAACATCAAATGAAAGATTGCCCATTGATGAAACCTAATGGTAACCTAGTTCTAATTCCAAACACTAGCAATAAAACTGGAAATCGCCAAACAATTCAGGGACGTGTGTTTGCTTTAGAAGGGCAAGAAGCTTCAGAATCAACTGACCTAGTGGAAGGTACTCTTTTTGTATCAGATCACCTAGCTAAAGTTCTTCTTGACCCTGAATCAACACATTCATTTGTTGCACCATATTTTGTCTGCAATTTAAATTCTTACATGAGATGTTTACCTTACACTTTAGAAGTTTCAACTCCTTTTGGGATTATTCAAATAACTAATTCTGTATTTCGTAATTGTGATATTAAGATTTGAGAAAGTTACTTTCCGGCTGACTTAGTTATACTACCAATCTTAGATTATGGTGTTATTTTGGGAATGGATTGGCTAGCTCGCCATCACGCACATGTAGATTGTCATACCCATAAGGTAAAGTTTTGTATGCCAGGGCAGCCAATAGTGAATTTTATGGGAGTTTCGCGCAATGCGGTAGCTCCTATCATTTCTGCAGTTAAGGAAAGAAAGCGCTAACCAAAGGGGCACAAGGGTATTTAGCTTATTTAGTAAATAAACTTGTAGATAAGAAGAAGATGAATGAAATACCTGTGGTGTCTGAATTCCAAGATGTCTTTCCCCCAAGACTTACGTCATTTACCCCTGATAGAGAAAATGATTTTACGATTCAGATCCTACCTAGTACTACACCAATCGCAAGAACACCGTATAGGATGGATCTATTAGGATTAAAAGAATTCAAAAATCAATTACAAAAATTATTGGAGTTAGGGTTTATTCGTCTTAGTGTGTCTCCTTGGGGAGCTTCAGTACTCTTTGTGAAAAAGAAAGATGGGACATTAGGACTTTGTATTGACTATCAAGGACTCAATAATGTCTCCATAAAGAGTAAATAACCTTTACCTCGGATAGACGAACTGTTTGATCAACTCCAGGGAGCAGAAGTATTCTCCAAATTAAATTTACAACAAGGGTATCATCATTTAAGGATCAAAGATTAGGATATTCCAAAATCAGCCTTCCAAACTAGATATGGACACTATGAATTTATGGTTATGCCATTTGGATTAACTAATGCACCTGCAGCTTTTATGGATTTGATGCATATGGTTTTTAGTTCATATTTAGATAAATTTGTGGTGATTTTCATTGATGACATCCTAGTGTATTCTAAATCGAAGAAGGAACACGAGAATATAAGGATTATTTTGGAGACATTGCGAGGTCAAAAATTGTATGCAAAATTTAGCAAATGTGAGTCTTGGCTCACCGAAGTAGCCTTTCTTGGTCACATAATCTTAGGATAAGGAATTTTTGTGGATCCATCAAAGGTGGAAACAATAATTAATTGGAAACAACCCAAATCTGTAATGGAGGTCAGGAGTTTTTAGGGTTAGCAGGATATTATCGTCAGTTCATTAAGAACTTTTCGAAAATTGCGGGTGCACTAACAAGATTAAACCAAAAACAAGTGAAGTTTGTATGGGATGATACTTGTGAAGCTATTTTTCAAGAGTTAAAGAATAGACTCACTTCTGCACCAATATTGGCTCTTTCTGAAGGGTTAGAAAACTTTGCGGTATACAATGATACATCTAAATAGGGACTTGGTGTTGTAGTTATGCAGAGGGATAAGGTAATTGCTTATGCTCCAAGGAAGCTAAAACCGTATGAGGTGAATTACCCCACACATGATCTAGAATTGGCAGCCATAATGTTTGCTCTAAAAAAATGGCGACACTATCTCTATGGAGCTAAGTTCATAGTATACACGGATCATAAGAGCTTAAGTACTTGTTTTCTCAAAAGTAGTTGAATTTAAGGCAACGGAGAAGCGTCAAGCTATTGGAAGATTATCACTTTAATATACAATATCACCCAGTCAAAGTAAATGTGGTAGCAGACGCTTTGAGAAGAAAATTTCAAATTGCCAGATTAATGATTCATGAACGAAGTCATTTGGAAGAATTAAGTCACTGGAAACCAAAACAAGCTGAATCTCAAATTTTATGTGCTAATATATCATTGAAATTGGATTCATTGGAAGAAGTTCAAATATCTCAGGAAAGGACTTATAGTTTCAAGATCTGAAGGAAAAAGTTTTACAAGGAGTCAAATCAGAATTCTTTATTGGAAAGGATAAGATACTAAGATTCAGAAATCGGGTTTGTATACCTAATAATGAGGATTTAAAGAAAAAAATCTTAACTGAAGCCCATCATTCAAAATACACAATTCACCTAGGTGGAAATAAAATGTATAGGGATTTTAAGAAACATTTTTGGTGGATCGGTATGAAGAATCAAATAGTAGAATACGTAGTTAAGTGTTTAACATGTCAACAAGTAAAAGCTGAACATCAAAGGCCTTCAAGTTTATTACAACCCTTAGCAATTCCTGAATGGAAATGAGAGAAAATCACGATGGATTTTATAATCGATCTACCTAGACCTCGAAACAATCATTATGTTGTTTGGGTGATAGTCGATCGCTTAACAAAACCAGCACACTTTTTGCCTATCAAGAAGAAAGATAATTTGCAGAAACTACATAAGAGAAACTCTCAGTTTACATGGGGTTCCGAAGGATATTATATCTGATCGAGACCCGAGGTTTGTCACTCGATTTTGGAAAAGTATTCAGGAAAGGACTAGAACAAAACTAAGCTTTAGAACTGCTGCACATCCACAGTCAGACGGACATTCAGAATGCACGATTCAAGCATTAGAAGATATGTTGCGAGCATGAGCATTAGATTTTTCTAGAAGTTGGGATTCAAACTTACCATTAGCAGAGTTTGGTTATAACAATAGTTACCAAGCAACTATTTCTATGGCACCTTATAAATCTTTATACGGAAGAAAATTTAGATCTCCAATCCATTGGGAGATAGATGACAAGTGTCACCAAAACGGAAAAAAAAATGAATCTCAATTAGCTATTTCAAGATTGGATTTGGTCCAAGAAGAAATAGATAAAGTGAAAATCATTAAACAAAGGACTTAAACTGCGCAAAGCCGTCAAACGAGTTATGCCGATAAGAGAAGGAAGGATTTGGAATTTGAAGTAGGAAATAAAAATTTTCTAAAGCTTTCCCCAAGAAAAGGATTAATACATTCAAAAGAGGTGGAAAGTTAAGCCCTAGGTATGTTGGGCCCTATTCCATTCTAGAAAGAATTTGAAATTTGGCGTATCGCTTGGATCTACCAACTCAGCTTATGGGTATGCATAACGTGTTTCATGTATCACGTTTAAAGAAATACAAACTGGTCCAGAACACGTACTTAACAAAGGATTTCCTATGATTCAAAAAGATTTATCATATGTGGAGAGACCACTTAGAATTATTGATCGACAAATCAAAAACTTGCGTCATAAAAGAATTCAATTGGTCAAAGTCATTTGGCAAAAACATGATAAACCTGAAGAGGCGACTTGGGAGCTAGAAGAAGACATGAGAAAAAGTTTTCTGGATTTGTTTATTGAGGAATTTGGGGACCAAATTTCTTAAGGGAGAGGAGTATGTGAGACCCCGCTCCGAGGACCTAAAGTATATAAGGTAATAAGATGATAATTAATTATTAAAACTAAAATCTTCATTTATTATTATTTTGTGGACTATCATTATTAAAATAGCACTACATACTAACTTGTATGAGTTTAAATAAAATTTGAGTATACTTGTTAAGGCCCAATAGTTATATTTAATGATGATAGATAGATTAATGTCTTAAGCCAAGCAGTACCTCTCGTTAGTCTTGGAATATTGAGGTTTTATATCCATTTATAATAATAATAATAATAATAATAATAATAATAATAATAATAATAATAATCCGTAAAACATCAAATGAACCTATGATCTTATTTGCATATATATAGAAGACACCTTCATTCTGATCCTTTGCCAGCTATCCACAAGGTGAAAGCCTTTCATTTTCTCTCTCTTCATTCCATCTATGGCTTTCTTAGTAAAGCTTATTTTACAAAAGTAAAAAAATAAATAATAAAAAAAAAATTAGAATTTGGGGTTTTCCTTGATCTTCTCGAAATTTTTTTGGTCGCTTTTTAGCTTCGTTGCTGGATATGGAAAGGGGGAGGAAATTTCTCAGTTTTTCGTCTCCTTTTTCATCAGGCCATTAATCGCTGTTGAAAGGGAAGAAATTCTCAATCCTTTCGATTCAATCAAAAATAAAAATAAAAATAAAATCCCAAAACTTTTATCCAAATCCTTGTTTGTTTTAATTATATTTTTAGGGTTGTTGGTGTGTGCCTAATATATTTTGGGAATTTTGTAGGAAATCAAGTAGAGAGGATTCACGGAAAAAAGTGTTAAACTATGGGTTTCTTAATATTTTCAAAACTGAAAATTACTTTGATAAAAAACATGTGCATCTTCTTTTGATATGAATTGTCTATGAATTTAATTTACTTTTATTAATTCATCTGCTAGATTTTTCGTGAGTGGTCATGTGTTGATAATGTTATTTATTATTATTATTATTATTATTTTTATTTTTATTTTTATTTTTTGAATTAAAATGGAAGAAGTCAGCCATGGTTAGCTCTATAGGGTGTTATTGTTATTAGTACAGGAAATTATTACAGGGACTTGAGCAAAAAGAACAAAGGTGGGTCTTGGAAATTTCATATAATAATAGTAGCAATATTAATAGTATGAATACTGATAAGGTATGTAAAGAAGCCTTGGATCCTTAAGGTTAGAAAAGATATGTTAGTAATGAGGTTGATTTTTACTTCACTACTTACCTTACATCCTTGTTGTGCAGGTGTTGACAGAATGATCCTTAGATTACATTAAGGATAGTCCAACCTAGATGATTAATATACTGTTGAGTTGTTTGCCTCTTTCGTGCAGGGATTTTGTTGTTTAAAAATAAATCATTGAAATTAGTAATCAACTAATATAACTAACTATTATATTTAAGTAAATATCACTAGTGCAGAAACAGTTTTTCAGAACGCCTGTTTCTGCAAATCCAGAACGCCCTGCTGAGGCGTTTTGTATGGAGCTGTTCTGGAAAGTCTGACAATCTAGAACGCCCTGCTGAGGTGTTCTTGAATATCAGACTTTCTAGAACGGTTATCAGAGACGTTCTAGAAAAAAATTTCAGCCGTTCTAGAAAGTCATTTTTACCGGTTTCCCCGTTCTGGAAAATAACTTTCTAGAACGTCTTTTTTAAGACGTTCTGGAAAGTATACTTTCTAGAACGTCTCAAAAACAGGCGTTTTGGAAAGTATACTTTCCAGAACGGATTTTTGATATCCGTTCTAGATTTTTACAGTTTAGGAATTCAATTCAAAATTCATTTTTCCAGGCCTGCTCATATATTACAATTTTATTACCTATTTAAATCACAAAACACATGTCATTTATATAATCCCAAGATCAAACAACACATGTCATTAATCACAATAATACGCAATCACCATAAGATGTCAATACAAACAACACAAGTATCCAAATACACGATCACAAAATCTTAAAATAGAAATCACCAAAAGACAATGAGTATACCAAGTTTTAGTTCAATCGCTATAAAAAAAATGAAAAAGCAATTGAAAGAGGTTCAAAAATTCAATTTGTTGAAGCCGACTACGTCTTCCCAACATACTTTACATCCCAACATACTTTACATGAGAAAAAAATTCTAAAAGGTTAAAGAAAAATTGAAATTAACCTTGTGGCACCTCTTTACATTGAAGCCCCTCTTGAAAATCCACTACTTCTCCTGAAAATTGGAGAAAGTAGTTAATATAATAAGATTCAACACAAAAAGTTGTTCATTGTTGTCAATTTGTTTTAATAAGTTCACCTTCTCAAGTGAGCAATGTATTCTTGTCGATTCATGTTCTTCTTTTCCTCAAGTTCTTGATGATAGTTTTCCAACTACCAAAATAAATAAATAAAACTTAACAAGCTTACAGAAAATCCTGAGAATTAAACTACAAACTGATTTATACTGGAAAATTGATATGGGTTGAAGGCCCCCAATATTTAATAGCAGCAAGATCATAAGCCCTAGCAGCTTTGTCTTCCAAATCATAACCTCCTGAAATGTGTGATAGTTGCAAATTTTATAAATACACATTTTAATAATTTCCACATAAAGCAATAGTAGTAAATTTTCCATTCTTGTTAAAAGTACATACATACCAAGATAAACTGATTTTAATTTGATTTCAGCACATCAGGACCAAAAGAGCAGGCAGCATAACACCAAAATTCAAAGAAAGAGTTAGAAAATACAATTGCAGAAATAAATATGGGATCAAAAATAAAATAAAAAATAAAGGGCTTTAATTCAAATTAGTTAAACATTGTCTTCCTTTTCTAGTCTGCCCCTCTTTCTTACAGCGGTTGTCCCATAAATAAGCCTCATACCTACCTGTCCACTTATGTCTGTAAAACCACAAAACACCCATAAATTAAATAAAAGTTGAAACTTTATCACGATTTCATGATTTTTTTTTTAAACACAGACAAACAGACCTTGTTACACCTCTATAATGATATGTTCTTTGACCAAAAGTGTCAGTAGATTTCCTATGAACAGTTTGCCGTACAAATTTCTCAGAGAAGAAGAAGAGAAGTATCCACCTTTAATATTAATTCATATGTCACTTAAAGGAGTCAAAGTTCATAAAGGAATAGGAGAATGACCAGTCTTAAAAATATTGTAAAAGGCAAGCGTGCACACACACCACAAAAGAAAAATAGAAAAGATAAGAAAAGAAACACAAGAGATTGAACAACTAGAAAACATACCTCCTTAAAAAGAACATCTTTAGACTCCTCTTGACTCAATTTTGCAACAAAATATATAATTGCTGAATTTTAATAATAAACTTTCAGAACTAGCATCAATAAAGCAAGGAAATCTTTAAGCTATGATAAAAAAACACATTCCAGAATTGGTGTGAATGAAGGGCAAAGTAGAATGATTCAGTTTAAATGTCATATTAACTATGCATCAGTATTAAGCAGTAACTATTACGAAATTGAAAGAAAAATTCATGTCCATAAAAAGTGGAAGGGAATCATTGAATGATATCCTATTCATCTAGTCACTCATCGTTCAGTAACAAAGAGCAGGCTTGAATTTCAATCTAAATGGGGAAACATGTCAGCATAATAATGTAATAAATTTATAATTTTGAGTTAAGTAAAATTAATTATTATTTGCCCCAAATGTACTAAATGGGTGAATGTTAATACCAGAGCTCTTTAAAGAGCAACTTTCTTACCAGATTCCTCGGAGTACATGGTTTCGCCAGATGATTTTGGATCTACAATATAACAGGACAAAGAGAACTCTAATAATTATGAAGGTCATTACGATGACATCTATAAATAAATAAATAAAATGTTGCTAAGATGCAACAGGTTCTACACAGACTACATGTAGACCATCTATTTTTAAGCATAAAGGAATTTATAAACGAAAATTGAGAAAATATATACAAATAATCTTTTATTTTACATATCATGCCAAGATTGTACCTTCCGGTCCCCAGTATCTCAACGGCTCCAACGAGTGCCTCAACTTCTTTTACTGAGAACGGTCTTCTAGTTCTTCACTACGAAAGCTTGCTATGTTTAGGCTTGGAGTTCACCGAAACTACTGCAAGTGGGCCCCCATTCATTGGAGGCACAACAACTAGGGCATTTTTGGAATCGGGAATAGATGTTGATCCATCCATTAGTTCTTCTTTCGTAGGAGTTTGTGGGGAGGATATTAGTCTGTCGTTGTCCACATCATCATCATTGTCAAATTTATTGACCGAAGGTGGATCAACTGTGCATCTGAGATCGCTGAATCAATCATCGGAGTGGCATGAGACCTGAATAATACAATTAGATTTTTATTTATTTATATTTAATTTTACGTAAACAAACGAGTGAAAATCGCCATTAAAATTAGCCAACAATAGAAAATCTGAAGAAGTAGAAATCTAAAAAACTCGAACGATAAAGATTAAAAAAACACCGTACCTTGGTAATTCTTGATTTTCTTCACATGGCAAAAACCAGAGAGGGTTTTTTAGCAGTCTTAGATGAGGAGACTTGAGTAAAAAGTGGTTCTAGCGAAAAACCGAGGCTATCGAGGTCGTTAGATATGCCAGCCTGCTGCAGAGTTCTATTGTCGTCTCGGACTTTCTTGCCTTGAAGATTCCACTTCCAAGAATAGTCGTAACCGCTTCCATCACAGTTCTCTGACTAAGACACAACATGCAAAGTAAACAACTCAACACCTATTTAATCTAAAAGACGTTCTCAATATATATATATATATATATATATATATATAATATATATATATATATATATATATATATATATATATATATATATATATATATCAGAAAAATGATTTCAAAGAATTTCTATTCGAAATACCTTCAGAGAACCAACACTTGCAGATTCAGGGACCTCAATGTAAAGCTCTGGCACCTTGAAGGACTTAATGCTAGATTTCACTGCCGAAACAGACAACACTAGGTGTAAGAGCTCTTCACGTCACAAGAATAAGATAACTGTAAAAAACAAGATTTAATTTTCTTATACCATGAGTATCCTTGGCTTTTTGATGAGCTTTCGTTGTACCGCTTTCTGCAAGACAATAAAAAGATTTACTTAGAAACACCGCCGATACCAGAAACTTCAAATTACAAACATGACAGAGGATTTACTCTGAGCTACTATGTATATTACTTGTTCACTTTCACTTCTCTGGTAGATTAGAGATGCTACCTGCTCGTTTCTTGATCATATGCAGCAACCAAGAATATGTGATCCATCAATTTCCTTTTCTTAATCGCTGCTTGTTGACACCTCTCTCGGGTATAAATCCATTTCCTATACTGGTAAAACGATTTTAAGCCCTTTGGAATTTTGTTACGAATAAATCAAGTGAAGAATTTTTTTTTAAAGATATGATTTATGAGCACGTACTACTTGAAGACAGGAAATTAGATGATCTCATGACGTTTCTTAATCAACGTGTGTATTTATGAAACAATTAAATAAATAAGTATCCAACTGTATAATCAATGGCGAGACCATCTGAAATTTCCAAATTAACATCTGAAATCAAAACTTTATAAACTAGCCAAATCGACGATACCTCGATTTTTTAAACAACAAACTAGGTTGATCACGAATTCAAGCAGAATGAATTATTTATTTTTTCATTTTAAGAGGAAAAAATCGACAAAGGGGTTATTTATTCACACTTTCCAATCTACTAATTTCCAAAAAACCGAGGATTAATAAGAAACTAATATTACAAAAAATCAAACCCATTTCAAAAGAATCACAAAACATTTAATATTATGAAAACTAACCAGAAAAAGAGAAAAAAAATCAAACTGTATGAAAACACATTGGTTAACACTGAGCTCCGATTCATAAAATGCAAAAGTTATAAGAGTAATTAAGACCAAAGCTCATTATCACACAAATACCACGGTGCATCTAAAATAATAAATAAAAACATAAAAAAACCAATCAAAATCCCGACCATGTCTAAAAATAATGCCCTTGAAGTATTATTTCATAGCAAAAACCAGATCCAATGAAGAAACCCAACAAAAGAAAAAAATAAACCTTGCAAGCAGTCACAATTCTCTGCCTCCTTGCGAAAAACATCAAGTACGGAAATCAACTCAGCTCCTTCCGTGTAATGCCCCTTGGCCAAGTTATTACCCATGCTAGACTGCCCGAAGACAAAATTATCGGGCCTGAAGATCTGCCCGAACGGACTGGATCTGACAAAGTCCATGGTTCCCGGCTCGAGGTCCATCACCGTCTGCGCCATTGACAATGTCGGAATGTCGGATCTACTCTCCAAGCAACTCTCCATCGGTGCCATCAAGAACATCCTCTCCTTCCACGTCCTCCTCGACTACTTCAATGCCAAGAAGCTCCACCAGATCACCGACGGCACCGCCCTCGCCGCCACCATGTACTAGGCCATCGACTCCTCGACTACTTCGTTAACATCACAGACCACCTAAGAAGATGAATATAATTGAATATTCTAAATTCAAATATTTAATTTAAATTAATAAAAACAGTTTAGAATATATAATTGAATTCGTTAGTCCTAACATTTCCAGATACGATGAAATCTATATTTTCAACCTATAAAAAGGACTATTATGTGATCATACAAGTCTCATAAATACTTCTCAAAGCCTACACAATATTATGAAGTCACTAATACAATAGGAAAAACACTTCATTAAATAATATTTACTTACTGATTCTAAAGGATAATTTGTTGGTGCATAGCCAGCTCTGAAGTAAGCCACGAAAACTGCTTCACCATCCCTCGAATAATAAAGCTACAGACCTTTAGAACACAAAAATCAGAAGCTAGTAATTAAAGCTCATCAAATACTTACACTATAAGTGTCCCATCAGGCAAAAGCTCCCCTTGTGCAGCAATCTCTGCCAAGGTCCTCCTAATACTTCTAACTTCATGTGTAAATTTTAGCTAAGGAAATATCTTCAGCACAATATTCACTAAAGATAGTGACTTAAAGTATCAAAAAATCCATATACGACACAAATAAAGGGCAGTTAACGGTACTAAATGGGATATTTTTGCTTCAATACTGTAGAAAGCCAGTGTTGATCATACATGATCCGTTCTTCAGTCTGTACCACAAACATAACTATAGCCCTACAAAGATTGTTCAGAATAGTGAATACTTCGGACATAAAAATATTGCGAAATCACCAAAAAAAAAAACTCATTGCATAAACCAACTTTGGGCTATTATATTCAGCCCAGGCTTTGTATATTGCTTCAGCAAACAGATCAACGACATTGTTTTCCATAACCCTTTGCGGATCTAAAGCAAGGTGTTGTTTGAATTGATGAAGCAAACTCCTGAAAATTCAAAGTCCGTTTTTTTACAGATGCTTGAATTCAGTAGTCACATTTTCATGGAGAACACTTGGATACTATGTAACATCCATAATTCCAATGCATATTTATTTAATTATTTATTTATCATCATGCATTAAAAAATAAAATTCTAGTCCCAAGCTCGTCGCCATAATACGACTTCCTATTTTAATTTTAAATAATCTAAGAATTCTATTTAAACRAATTTATAGTTCGTTTTCAAATAAAATTATAATATCAACTTCTAATAAATTATTATAATTATTTAGTAATTTATTTATTTAAATTACTTTCAAGTCGTCTATGAAATAATTTCGATTTCTAAAATTATTATAATTTATTTATATTATAGTTATTTTAATAATTGGGTTGTCAACGGAGTTATTTGTTTTAAAACTTAAGTCGTTTATTGGATCGATTATTTATTTTTGGACTTTAGAAACGAGCCCAACGACAAACCGAGCCCACTAAACTCCCACCCTAATTTTCCTAAATTAAGTACCATCTTTGCTTTATAAACAAACCAACCATTTGCAGTCTTTTTCTTTTCACAACTCTGCAAATCGGCCGACATTAGGTAAACTTTTAGTCTTATTCTTCTGAATTCTTGGTTTTTCAAGAACAATCATTTTGTTTTTCTCCAAATCCCCATCTTTTTGCATACACGGCCGCAAGGTATATCTCAATTCTGTTTTCTACAAAAAAATTTCTCAAAGTAACCCTGATTCTAATAACAACCAATTCCACTGCCAAGCCATCAATCCCCATACGTTTCCATCCAAATCCATCAACTATCATCACCCCCAACTTTCAGCCGCCAGTGAACCACTGCAGCCTCAACCGCCATGACAACACCACCCGAACACAACCCAGCAGCCCCACGTTTTCAACATCACCGCCACCCATCAACCCCACGCATCCGAATCGACGCCCCTAACTACCGACACCACCACCACCGTTTGTTCCCGTGACTCAAAACGCCACCCGATCGGTCGAGTTCTGAGAATTTGGCGAGACCCAGTGGCCCACGAAAACCAACCGAGCCCGGCAGTTGCTGTCACCGGTGGACGACGCCGATTCCACCTGCCTTCGCCGGTGCTGCGCCAGCATCGCCGATTGCCGCTGCCAATTTCTTCCCAAAACCAAAGCCAACGCCGGACCGCCGTCGATTCCGGAAAAGGGGGAGAGGGGTGTAGCCTCGTCGGTTGCTGCCAGACACCCACGCCGTCGTCCGAATGGTCGACCACTTCGCCTGCCTCTGCCGTGCTGCGCCGTGCGCCAACTGCCGCTCACCGCTCGCCGTGGCCGATTTCCAATTTTTAAGAGAAAGGAAGAAGACGGCCGGTTTCTGAAATCAAGAAAGAGAAACGCTGATGCCATCACCGCACATCCTTGCCAAAAGCGATGCGCCGACTGCTCCGGGCTGCTGTCGCCGTCGACCGAGGAAGAGGGAAGGGGATGTGCTGGCCGATTTTTTTGTGAATTTTTGGAGGAGGAGAAATAAGAGAGACGGGATTTGAGGAGCTTAAGGKCTGGGTTCCTTATTTTATACCCAGCCCACTTTCCCATATTCCAAGATTGACCCCCAGACCTTTTAGCCACCTTTCAATTGGACCCCCGATTTTACCATTAAGCCTAAATACAGCCCTCCGATTTATTAAAAACCTCGATCCAGCCCCTGAAACATATTATAAAAATACATTCCAGTCCATTTTATTTTATTATTATTTATATTATTATTATTATTATTATTATTATCATTAATATTGTTATTATTATTACTATTATCATTATTATTACTATTTTAAATATGAAAAATACTAATTAAATATATTCTCTAATTGATTAGGTGACGAGCATTAAGGGGACTTAGGATTTCAACTACGTGCATACCACTCAATTTTCCACGACATATTTACGAGGTAGGGACCACTGACTTGCCTATGTTAAATTTTATGTACTCAAATTTATGTTCTATGTGTATCATGCGATTCTATGTTTCCAAAAACTAATATAGCCGTAGACCAAAAGTGTCTGTGACCGGGGAAAAGGGTCATCGGGTTTATCCCGGCGTGCTATAACCACGAATTAAAACCAGAGACCAAATGTGTCTGTGACCGGGGAAAAGGGTCATCGGGTATATCCCGGCGCGTTTTAGCTGCAGTCAACTTATTTTCTACGATAAAACTATGAATTCTATGGTCATTTGTGCTATTTTTGAGTTGTATGATTTTGCATTGGTTAAGTCGGTGTAACTATTGAGTACGTTGAGCTCATCCCAAATCAACAACATTTTTCAGGTACAAACGAAGATGTCGATCGGATGGGAGACGAGTAGAGGAATAAAAATGTTGATGTTGGTTTTGTGTTTCAAACTTGTTTCATTGTTTTAAATAAAAGTTGAACTAGACATAAAAACGTGTTTTTAATTATAAATTTCCTTTGATGGTGATTTGGTTATTTATATTATGATTATTTCCGCTGCGTAAAGTTTGAAAGTCTTGAAATTTATTGTGACGCCAAGGTTTCGTCATATTTTTCTTAAATATAAATCATATTTTGACTAAAGTGAAATCGGGGCGTTACAAAGGTGGTATCAGAGCCAAGGTTTTGATTGGTTCTGTAGACTCGTTTCGTTTGTGAAAATCAAAAAAAAAAATTATAAAATAAATATTTGGATTACTTAAATAATTTTCATTCCTCCTCGTCGAACATTCGTTGATATCCTCAAGGTACCAAAGTTCATTATAATTGTTTAATCATTTATTTAAATTCCATGTTAATTCATAACTGCATTGTATTGGGTATGGATGTTTATACTATGGATGTGATTGCTTTGTCTTGGGAATGGTTGTTGATGCTAATGGTATGATGACACTCCAAGGCATGGAGGCTTTCAAGAATTATGGTTTTTCGGAGGTTGATACGGTGGGGTCTTACTTGTTGACCAAACACCGTTTGTGGCTCTTGGACAAAGCGGATGGGAGTGCCACTACTGGCCTCGAGGCAGCTCAGCACACGGTGGAGCGACTACCGATACAATGGAAACTCCGAGGGGACTATTTATGTGCTAGACTTACGAGGATCCAGTTTCCCGGTCCTCATATCGTAGTTGATTACGAGAGGTTCGTCCACTATTTAGTGGGTGAGTGGTTGTCTACTTTTCCATTGGAGGAGGTGCCCAAGGAGACGAAAACTACGAAGGAAGAAGTTGGAGGGTCAAAGGAAGAAGCCTCGGAGGTTGTCAAAGAAGAAGAAGAGGAGGATCCCGAGGAGGATCCTGAAGAGGATCCCGAAGAGGATGATATTGAGGGTGGTGAACCAGTGGAAGAGGAGGACTTTTCAGCAGAAGAAATTCCCAAAGAAAACCGTGAAGAGGTTTCTAAGGGGAAAGAGAAACGGGAGTACGAAGTAGCGTGTTACAGTTGTTACACTCTGGGGCATACCACTCCTCGCTGTCCGAGACTTAAGCCACTCAGTGACGACCCCTCGAAGGAAGGGAGCTCTTCGAGGAAGACAAAAGCGATCGTCATTATAGATTGATGGCCTCTTGCCTTGTTTACGTTTGACTTTGAGTATCTTATATTTACTTTTCCTCGTACGTTGTTTTCATGATTTGGACACTATTTTGGACTTTGCTTTGGTTTTGGTTTGATTTCTACTTTCTTTTGGGTTGTACGAAAATGATATTACTACTATCGAAGGAATGGTTGATGTTCCGCTATTTTTCACTGAATTCTAGTTTGTGATTTTCTGTGGTGTGTGGTGGTTACAAGTTACAAATCTTACGACGTATATTGAGAGAGATATATCGTAATTAACCAAGTAAACACTTTGATGATATTAGGATATGGCGTCAAACCGAGGAAGAAAAAGCGGAAACAGGGTTAATGAAGAAAACCCACCCCACTTCGACTAAACGACCGTTGAGGCTATGGATACAGTTTTCACCAACTTCTTCCAACGCCTTCAAGATAACGGTTTGGGTAATGGAGGCAACAACTCGAGAGCAGTGGATCAGTTCCGTCAGTACCGACCACCAAATTTCAATGGGAGAGATGGACCTGATGCAGTGGAGGAGTGGTTTCGGTCGCTCGAAAGAATCTTTCGAATGGTAGCGTGCGACAACGTGCAGAAGGTCACGTGTGCCACTTTTCAGCTAACTGAAGATGCTGACCACTGGTGGGAAGGTTATTGGAGAACCTGTTCAGAGGCGGAGCGAGACGCCTTCATTTGGAACAAGTTCAAGACGGTGGTTATGGAGAAGTTTTTCCAGCGCTTGTACCGCGATCAGAAGGAGACCGAGTTCCTGAATCTCAAACAAGGGAACTTGATGGTCACTGAGTACGAGAGGAGGATTAACCAGTTGAGCCGTTTCGCTACTCACCTAGTGGACACTGATTTGAAGAAATCGTTGAGGTTCAAAAGAGGTTTGAGGGCTCAACTAGCGGGTATCTTATCAGCACAAGGCGACCTTCCTTACTCGGAGATGGTTAAAAGAGCCCAAGATGTGGAGTCAAGTCTTGGAATGGATGAGGTGAAGCCTAAACCCACAACTTCGGTGGACAAGAGAAAGTGGGTAGGAGGAAGTTCCCACCAAGTCAAGCAACAGAAGACTGGTGGCGGAAACCTTCAGCAAGGGATGGACAACAAGCCCATGTGCCAAAATTGCGGTAAGAGACATTCTGGTGAGTGCCTTCTAGGGCAAGGAAAGTGTTACCGCTGCCGTCAAAGTGGGCATGCAACGCAGTTCTGTCCTGTGTATGGTCAAAGGCAACAAGGCGGTGAAGGGCCAAAGCCAGGACCAACCAATGGAGGAAATGCTCGAATGTATGCCATGGCACGCAATGAGGCTGAAGAGAATCCTGGAGTTATAACAGGTATGTTGATTGTCTCGGGAATTCCTGCTTTTGTGCTTTTTGATACGGGTGCTTCGCACTCTTTTGTGTTGAAGAGATTTCATGATTTAACTGAAGTTAAGAGCACTAGAGTAGAGGAACCCTTAGAAGTTGGTTTACCATTCGGAGACGTAATGGTCATGAACTTGATGGATAAGGGAGTAAAGATCGATGTAGGAGGAAAGAATCTCGAGGCTGACTTGTATGTGATCGAAATGAGGGATTTTGACTTGATATTGGGAATGAACTGGCTCACGAGGTATCAAGCGAAGATACAATGTCGCGAAAGAGAAATAACTTTCAAACTCCCTGAAGGTGGAGAGATCAAGTTCTTTGGAGCCAAGACCAAGACGGTGCCACAAGTGATAACGGCAATGAAAGCCATGAAGCTGTTGAAGAAAGAGAGATGTCAAGGTTTCCTGGTGAACTTAGTGAGCAATCCAGCGGTCGAGGTGACACCGCACGAAGTGCCCATCGTTCGAGATTTTAAGGACGTCTTTCCGGAAGAGTTACCAGGATTACCGCCCAGTCGTCAAGTCAAGTTCACAATTGATTTGACACCAGGGGCAGCACCTATCTCAAAGGCACCATAAAGGATAGCGCCGAAGGAACTTCAAGAACTAAAGGCACAAATCCAAGATTTATTGGATTTAGGTTTTGTCCGACCGAGTGTTTCACCGTGGGGAGCACCGGTCCTCTTTGTTAAGAAGAAAGATGGGTCAATGAGAATGTGTATCGATTATAGAGAACTTAATCGACTCACAATAAAGAACAAGTATCCATTACCTCGAATTAAAGACTTATTCGATCAATTGAAAGGAGCGAGTGTCTTCTCTAAGATCGACTTAAGGTCGGGGTATCATCAGTTGAAGATCAAAGAGAGTGACATTCCGAAGACTGCTTTCAGAACGAGATATGGACACTATGAGTTTGTTGTGATGCCTTTCGGGCTAAGCAATGCTCCAGCAGTGTTCATGGATTTGATGAATAGGGTTTTCCACCCCTACTTGGATAAGTTCGTCATAGTCTTCATCGACGACATCTTGATATTTTCAAAGAATCAAGAAGAGCACGAAGAGCACTTACGAATAGTGTTGGGAAAACTTCGCAAGGAGAAGTTGCATGCGAAATTCAGTAAGTGTGAGTTTTGGATGGACCGAGTAGTGTTCCTTGGTCACATCGTCACTGCTCAAGGGATAGAAGTGGATCCATCTAAGGTTGAAGCGATAAATGGATGGTCCACCCCCACGAATGCGAGTGAAGTTCGYAGTTTTCTGGGTCTAGCAGGCTACTATCGAAGATTTATCAAAGGATTTTCTAAGATAGCTGTGCCGATGACTCGACTTACGAGGAAAGGGGAGAAGTTTGTTTGGRGCACGAAGTGCGAGGAGAGTTTCCAAGAGCTGAAGAGAAGACTCACTTCCGCACCCGTCTTGACAATTCCCGACCCAACGAAGGACTTCATTATTTATAGCGATGCGTCGAAACAAGGTTTGGGTTGCGTCTTGATGCAACATGGGAAAGTAGTGACTTATGCGTCACGACAACTCAAAACCCATGAGATGAACTACCCTACGCACGATTTGGAACTCGCGGCCGTAGTTCATGCTTTGAAGATCTGGAGACACTACTTGTATGGAGGCAAGTGTGAGATTTTCACCGACCATAAGAGCTTGAAATATTTGTTCACTCAGAAGGAGTTGAATATGCGTCAAAGAAGATGGTTGGAATTAGTTAAGGACTACGACTGTACCATTAGCTACCATCCAGGGAAGGCAAATGTGGTAGCTGATGCTTTGAGTCGTAAAGGAGGATTGTCGAGTTTACTGTCCGAACAAGAAAAGCTGGTTGAGGAGTTCGCCAAGATGAAGATCGAAATGGTGATACCTCCAAAGAACACGAAGGGGATCTTAGCATCCTTAGTGGTGCAACCAAATTTGAGAGAAAGGATCAAGGAAATTCAAACCCAGGATGGTTTCATAAACAAGATGAAGGAGAAAGTGCGGAAAGGAACCATCAAAGGTTTTGTTTTAGCAGACGATGGAGTGTTGTTTTACATCGAATTAGGACTGCGCAGGATCGACAAAAATCTTATGCGGACCGACGAAGAAAAGATCTGCATTTTGAGGTAGGTGATAAGGTGTTTCTGAAAGTAGCGCCGGTCCGAGGTGTAGTAAGATTTGGTCAAAGGGGGAAGTTGAAACCAGGTTCATAGGGCCGTTTGAGATTCTCAGGAGAATGGGAGAATTGGCTTACGAGCTTGCGCTACCACCCAGTTTATCGAGCATTCACAATGTCTTCCATGTGTCGATGCTAAGAAAGTATGTCTACGATCCACACCACATTGTGAGCTACGAAGAGTTGGAGGTTAATAAGGATTTAACTTATGAAGAGGCTCCGGAAGCGATTTTGGATCGTAAGATACACCGACTAAGGAATAAGGAGATAGCATTGATCAAGGTGCAATGGAGACGTCATGGGATGAACGAGGCCACTTGGGAACAGGAGGAAGAATTCAAAGCGAAGTATCCAAATTTCGGCATTTCGGGTAAGTGCGGAATTTTGAGGACAAAATTTTTCTAAGGGGGGTAGGTTGTAACATCCATACATCCATGCATATTTATATTATTTTTTTTATTATCATCATGCATTAAAAATATAATTCTAGTCCCAAGCTCGTCGCTATAAATACTCCATTTTAACTTTAGTTAATATTAAGAAATCTAAAATAAATTAGTGATGTATATATCCTCATTTTAAAGCTTTTTAAGTGTATATATATTATCAAATATTAATCTTATCATTTAGTTTTAGTTAATCAGATCTAATTAAATATCAATTCAATAAAATTATATTATCAATTTCTAATAAAATATTATAATTATTTAGTAATTTAATTATTTATAAATTACTTTAAGTCGTCTATGAAATAATTTCGATTTCTAAAATTATTATAATTTATTTATTATATTATAGTTATTTTAAATAATTGGGTTGTCAACGGAGTTATTTGTTTTAAAACTTAAGTCGTTTATTGGATGACTCCTTTTGGACTTTAGAAACGAGCCCAACGACAAACCGAGCCCACTAAACTCCCACCCTAACTTTCCTAAATTAAGTACCATCTTTGGTTTATAAACAATCCAACCATTTGCAGTCTTTTTCTTTTCACAACTCTGCAAATCGGCCGACATTAGGTAAACTTTTAGTCTTATTCTTCTGAATTCTTGGTTTTCAAGAACAATCATTTGTTTTTCTCCAAATCCCCATCTTTTTGCATACACGGCCGCAAGGTATATCTCAATTCTGTTTTCTAAAAAATTTTTCTCAAAGTAACCCCGATTCTAATAACAACCAATTCCACTGCCAAAGCCATCAATCCCCATACGTTTCCATCCAAATCCATCAACTATCATCACCCCCAACTTTCAGCCGCCGGTGAACCACTGCACGCCTCAACCGCCATGACAACACCACCCGAACACAACCCAGCAGCCCCACGTTTTCAACATCACCATTACCCATCAACCCCACGCATCCGAATCGACGCCCCTAACTACCGACACCACCACCACCGTTTGTTCCCGTGACTCAAAACGCCACCCGATCGGTCGAGTTCTGAGAATTTGGTGAGACCCAGTGGCCCCACGAAAACCAACCGAGCCCGGCAGTTGCTGTCACCGATGGACGACGCCGATTCCGCCTGCCTTCGCCAGTGCTGCGCCAGCATCGCCGATTGCCGCTGCCAATTTCTTCCCAAAACCAAAGCCAACGCCGGACTGCCGTCGATTCCGGAAAAGGGGGGAGAAGGGCGTAGCCTCGTCGGTTGCTGCCAGACACCCACGCCGCCGTCCGAATGGTCGGCCACTTCCGCCTGCCTCCGCCGTGCTGCCCGTGCGCCGACTGCCGCTCACCGCTCGCCGTGGCCGATTTCCAATTTTGGGAGAAAGGAAGAAGATGGCCGGTTTCTAAAATCAGGAAAGAGAAACGCCGACGCCATCGCCGCACATCCTTGCCGAAAGCGCTGCACCGACTGCTCCGGGCTGCTGTCGCCGTCGGCCGAGGAAGAGGGAAGGGGATGTGCTGGGCCGATTTTTTTGTGAATTTCTGGAGGAGGAGAAATAAGAGAGACGGGATTTGAGGAGCTTAAGGTCTGGGTTCCTTATTTTATACCCAGCCCACTTTCCCATATTCCCAGATTGACCCCAGACCTTTTAGCCACCTTTCAATTGGACCCCCGATTTTACCATTAAGCCTAAATACAGCCCTCCGATTTATTAAAAACCTCTATCCAGCCCCTGAAATATTTTATAAAAATACATTCCAGTCCATTTTATTTTATTATTATTATTTATATTATTATTATTATTATCATTAATATTG
>BMAC01000322.1:173794-194211 GCA_014905375.1 Phtheirospermum japonicum | reverse complement strand
TTATTATTATTACTATTATCATTATTATTACTATTTTAAATATGAAAAATACTAATTAAATATATTCTCTAATTGATTAGGTGACGAGCATTAAGGGGACTTAGGATTTCAACTACGTGTATACCACTCAATTTTCCACGACATATTTACGAGGTAGGGACCACTGACTTGCCTATGTTAAATTTTATGTACTCAAATTTATGTTCTATGTGTATCATGAAATTCTATGTTTCCAAAAACTAATATAGCCGTAGACCAAAAGTGTCTGTGACTGGGAAAAAGGGTCATCGAGTTTATCCCGGCGTGCTATAACCACGAATTAAAACCAGAGACCAAATGTGTCTGTGGCCGGGGAAAAGGGTCATCGGGTATATCCCGGCGCGTTTTAGCTGCAGTCAACTTATTTTCTACGATAAAACTATGAATTCTATGGTCATTTGTGCTATTTTTGAGTTGTATGATTTTGCATGGGTTAAGTCGGTGTAACTATTGAGTACGTTGCGCTCATCCCAAATCAACGATATTTTTTTCAGGTATGAACGAAGATGTCGATCGGATGGGAGACGAGTAGAGGAATAAAAATGTTGATGTTGGTTTTGTGTTTCCAAACTTGTTTCATTGTTTTAAATAAAAGTTGAACTAGACATAAAAATGCATTTTTAATTATAAATTTCCTTTGATGGTGATTTGGTTATTTATATTATGATTATTTCCGCTGCGTAAAGTTTGAAAGTCTTGACATTTATTGTGACGCCAAGGTTTCGTCATATTTTTTTTAAATATAAATCCTATTTTGACTAAAGTGAAATCGGGGCGTTACATACTATAAGGTAGAAACATATACAGGTATTATAGTAACGGAGTATGCTCTGTTAGGCAAGGCCAAGATTTTCAAAAATAACAAAGGCAAGACTTTATTTGCATATTATAGTCAAGATCCTAAGCCAGTCTACCATAAATTATATATTAAGAAGTGATGTTTTTGGGTCTCATAATATAGTAATAAACAAAGAAATAGAGAGAACGTAAACATAATACATGGTACAAAATAAAGTATGTTTAAAAAAAAAGTAAAAATAGGTACACAAACTCAAATTATAATTATTATTTGAAAGATGCACCATGTATATATTACTGGGGCGCCTAAAAGGACATAATAATATACACTAAAATGACCTGTGAAGATCACTAGCAAGTTAGCTCAGCCCAGAAAATGAAGAAGAAATAGTATTGAGCTCTATTTGGAGTAAATTAGTTTGTTGATCCAGCATATAGCCTGGGCGATGAAGTCCTAGACGTATTTCCTAGAATAGAAGTACGTAAATTATCAGTTTACCCAAACAAAAAAATAAATCAAGAAGTTATATCCACTCTTACACAAATCTACAGACGAAAAACACATCACTATTCGTAGTTAAGAAACTGAAAGTGATAGAACATATATGAATAAAATACCTCTTTCTTGTTCCGGCTTCTCATCTTGGCATGAATATCTAAGAGTCTAGCTGTAAACACATCAACTTTTTTGGTCATGCAAAATAAATAAGTGGGTAACGAAATTAATGCATCAGCTGCATTGTTTGCCACAACACGATATTGGATGGAGGCGACCACAGTCACAAAGAAATTGTCGTGAAACAGCAAATAGTGTTATCCTAATGAATTTTCAATTATATTGCCACAGATCCTTAAAAGTTGCTTACTTTCTCAGTTCATCTACCTCACAGTACCAAATAGAACATGGTAGATATTGAAAAATGCCCAAGGAATTCAAAGAAAAAACACTGAAAAATAAATAAAAATAAAAAAACATGAAAACGTATGATATATTGAACTGAAACCCAGTAGAAGTAACAATCACTTCCATAAAACATCTACTATATATACATATATAGCTAAGTTTCATCGGTCTATGCATCAGCGAAATAAGTATAGATTTGCATCTACGAGGCCATTTTCAAAGTTTACACATTTTCATGTCATAAATCATAAAAATATTGTCAAACTAAAAAGTAGAACAAAACAGAACCAAAATTAATTGCAGAGAATAAAAAAATTTTACCATGTTTTCACTTGGAGCTGGAGCTAGTGAAGCTTTCTGGCAAGAGCTGCTAAATGGTAAAACCCTAATCGGCTTATTTACCAAAAAAAAAAAAAAGCATAGTTGAGTCAAGATCCTCCGCAACTCGTGTTCAGACGGCAGCACCCGCTGTTTCCAAATGCCGTTCGCAGGTTTTCCGGCCGCCACTGGAACCTTCCTCGTATGTGTATATGTTTTGCCAAAAGAATAGAATTAAATATTGGTACTTGTTTGTTTATGTTGGTGAGGGATAGTTTGACTTGTAATTTAATTGGTCGCCCGTGGTCCTTTTCTAACTACCCATGGTCCTAATCTCAGCCCTTAAAGGACGGAGTGTCCAACAGGCGATTGCGTCATAGAAATGGTATACTAATGAGTATGACGATTTATGGGCAAAAGCCCATAGCTAAAGAGATGTCGAGCCAATTATGAGGAATAAGGCGACGTGGGCTTTGTCCATAGCTTTGGCTAACTTGTTAAATATGTAATAAGGAGAACGCATAAAAGCTTGGTGGTGAATCTACGCAGGTTGCGTTTATTTGTGATCTACTTTTTTTGTGTGTGATGTTGTTATTTAAGTATTATACATTATATATTTATTTAATTATTCAATTTAAAGTTTATATTAAGCTTGCATCTTCATGTTTAAAAACAAAAATAACACACCATTCCAGGCCCATTGAGCTTTGTTAGCTCCTTCCACATTTATTTTCTTTTTTTGTTTACCAAAATAATTTTTAGATACCGAAAACTTAGCAACTGATCGAGAAATACATGTTGAGGATTAGTATATTGGCGACTCGTCATCTTGTTATTTTATAAAAAAAATATAATTATATATATGTATACAACAACATGATTAGACTACTTCTATGGTTCTTAGTTTTATTTTATAACGTTGTATTTAGATGATTGTCTAAACCAAATGCTCTCATTGAGCTTCCTGTATTTAAATAAAGAAGATGTTATGTGTGTTTACCGTTTATATCTTATTCGGGGTCGTGACAAATTCGCTCCCTTTGACTTTTCCGAGGGGTACAAGCACTTTGTAAATTTTCCAATAGAAAGCCTTCGGTAATAATGGCGGCTAACATCGGCGCCGTGTTTCTGAAGGATTTACCAAAGGTATCAACCTTCGGTAATGCCCTCGGTAATAATTGTCGTTGGTAATACCTTTGGAATTCTTAAGGGCAATATTTCCCTATGTGTTCCCCTCGGTAAAATACTGTTTTTTTGTAATGTATGTCGTTCCATATGGAATTATCGGACTGATCACTTGAAAATCTCTCTCCATAAACTTATTACCTTCCTTCTTACTTGGTGGACAAGTTGTCACCTTTCGTCACTGACTTGAAATGGTAACGGTACTATGGTGAGTGTCCCGACTCTTCCATTATAGGTGGTACTATGCGTGGACCAATGTTCTTCCCTGCGAACTGCTGCTCATTCTTCAGCTATCTCATCTTACGTTGGTCATTGGGAATTCGTTTATCACGACCAATCCTCATAGATCGTTTTGTACTTAAGCTTTAGCTATGGTGGATGACTTGTTGAGTATTTGGGGGTCACAACTTCAGCGAGACTCGTCTTATCTGGCAGTTCGAATCAGATGACCACTAACATAATATTCACTATATCTTATTTTCCAAATTACTAATATATCTAATTAATGTTTCGCTAAAAGAAACAACACTTCAACTAAATCGCGAATAAATTCTTATCGTACATTCAATCACACTGTTTAGGGATTACTTGGATACCAATAAATTACATTTTTTTCCCGTTATATTTCTTTTTTTTTTTTAACCTAAAAGCAACTACTGATAGATATTTTTATAAATATACTCTATTCACTATTTTTCGTTTTTCTTAGCCGAACTCATTTTTCTAGGAAGAAAAAGAAAGAAAAAAAAATAAAAAATGCAAAAATTACAAATCATTATTATAGATTTTCCACAACTTCCACTAATTGCTCGTATATTTAACACATTTTATTATTTGTATATCAATCAATTTTAATCATTATCTCATGTCATACCGAATTACACTTTCAAGTTTCAATTTTCTCATTTCAAAATTTTTAAAACTATTATCTAAAGAGAAATTTAGTCAAAAATCAAAAGTAATGTATCTTCAATGGATAACTTACTTACTCTCACGTTTTTAAAATCTGATTCATATTCACTAACTAACGTAAGGGAACTTCTACGATGCATTTACGACATCATTCTTCACTTAATATAGACCGTTAAATTAAGTTTAGACTTTTTATATTAAGAGATCAACGACTGTCAATGTGGATTTTTGATCTAATTAAATGGATAGACTAGATTTTATTTTTTGTATTTTTCTTTATGTGAATAAAAGCACTATGATTATATAATAAAAGTACTATTGAGTATATAAGTTGATTTATAATAAAAACACTTTCATTATATAATAAAAGCACCAGCTCGCTGGTTCGCAAATAAGTGAGGGTTCTCATTGGAACCCACCCCTCCTATATATTTATATGTAAATGTTCAAATAAAAAACCCTCCATTATCTTAGAATCTAACCCTATATAAGACTAGTGTGAAAGCCCGCGAAGATTTTGGGCACATATAAAAAATGTAAGAAAGATGAAATTTATCAAAAAGATAATTAAGAATGTGAATTATTATATCAAAAAGCAAAAAAAAAATTGTTTCAGTTTAAGTTTTAAATTTTTTATGCTACATTAGTTGTTTTATTTACAATGATATCATTTTCGTCGCAACAAAAAAATTTCAACCCTTTATGATCTTAACTATCAATATTGTGAAATAAAGAAAATATATTGTGCATTATATGCGAGTTTTTTCTTTTTTTTTTTTTTTACTATCTCTTTGTTTTCAATGTACAACACTATAAAAGCCCCTTACAATATGTTTTGAAATGCATGCTTTAAAATGGAAATGGGTTGTGAAACTTTCCAGATGTACATTTCACTTTGTTGGTGACATAAGCTTAGTTTTATTAACAAATGTACATTTCACTTTGTTGGCGACGTAAGCTCAGTTTTATTTACAGTTTGCCTAACATCTGGGCAATGATCTTTAATATTCGCAATGTTCTCCCTACTCACAACCAAATGCAGTATAAAAACATGTTGCCATAACATTTTTCAAGGAATGTCATAAATATCTGGTCCCGACATTTCCTAATTTCTGAGAAAAACACAATAATAAGTGAAAGAAGATGAACATTTGAAAACATAAAACAGTGTATAGGAAATTGGCTTAGAGAGAGAAAGCCCTTCAGATATTTGTTGAATTAAGTTATCAAAGTTTGCAGGAATTATTCAAATCTATGCATCAAGGCCCTAAAGGCTAATATATGGTCTGCTGGGGTGACCCTACTATACATGATAATAGGACGGGAACCATTCATTGATGACACTGATAAGTAAGAACAATAGAAATGGATACTTTGCACTTTTATACTTCATGCTCTTGAAAACTATACATACTTAATTGTTGGTTGCACGCACAGGAACATAAAGGAGATAGCAATGTTGAGGGGTAGTGAAGATCTTTGGGAAGTCACCAAGCTACACAACCATGAATCATTAAGTCATACTCAAGTTTCCTGCACATGTTCTCATATCACCATTTTTATTATGAAAAAAAACTTGTGTAAAATATCGCACATGAGAAACTAAATAGACAACATGGAATAGATAAAACTGTAAATAATAAACGTAATTCACTCATATCTACGGACCTATGGCTTTAATACGAATCTAGAGAATACCGGAAGAGGTACTTAATTATTATGCATACTCACAATGACAACTACTAGTCTTACATAAGTTCTTTTAGGGTTGGCGCTCAGTTTGTTCTATTGATAAAAGAGCAAACTGACTTTTGGGATTAAGACGTTCTAAACCAATTCATTAGGTTTGCTCTACTCTTTTTAACTAAGCAGCAATAATAGATAGCATAAAATCCCATGAATAATCTGACAACAAATTAATACACTTGCTACTCTCCTCTTCTTAATTAAGCAGGAACAAATAGATGTCACCGGTATAAAATCCCATGAAAAAAAAATTGACAGGAAATTCGTAACCTTGCGCAAGAACTCTTGATCATATGTATTAAAAATAAATAAATAAATAAAATTCGCACCAGTTCCTCGCCAAAGGAAGAAACAACAACGAAGAGTGATTTCTCCAAACAACCTCATACTTTACCACGAACCATCGCCATGGCTATAACGAAAAAAGACTAAATAAAACTGTGAGATCTAAATACTACGAAGCCATTTATGAAATCCGAATTTAAAAAATATGAAAGAAATCTTTATCAATTTGGCGCACATATATGAACACAGATTAAATACCCAATAAAGAATGTAAATTTTGTGTTTTTCAAATGTGCACTTATACGAAGACGGGTTAAAGACCCAATAATATATATATAATACGAACATAGATTAGAGAACAACAAAAATACACGGAAATGAAGAAATTCTTCTTTTAAAAAATCAAAGGATTTACACCTAAATCTTGAGTAAGCAACAATGGCAGATCTAAACAGAAATTATGGATCAAGGCGTATATATGTTTGCAATTACAAACAAATATATACAAAATTCATTAAAAAAAAAATCAAATCGCAATAACATAATATAAAACAAAATCAAAAAATAAATACATGATTCAATTACCATGGAACCTGTTTAATCTTGAAAAATAACTTTAAAAAATGTTGGAAGTCTCATCATATAGGGCTAAGATTACTAATGCTTACTTGGTATTGGTTTCTGGTTTACAAATTGCACCATCGTTGAGGATCTTTATTAAAAGAAAAATACTAACCTGAATTTAAAAGACAATTTTTTTTAATTAAAACAAACCTCAATGTAGTTCTTGTAATAAAGCCAAACTTAAAATAGATCATTACAAAACTTACCCGAAAATGAGCTTGTATTTTGTTTCCTAAGCGTAACCGGTATAGCATCTTCAAGCTTATTATTTGCAAAATTAGTGATCAAACCCGCCTTCCAAATATCTGGTATACGCACTCTGAAACAAACTGATCATTATAAATATGAAGAAATTATCATGTCAAAAGAGTAAAAAGATCTTTACAAATAGGCAATAAATTTTTAGAATATATTTCTGCACTCATCGATTTGCAGGTTTGAGGCGAAGTTTTTTAATTTTGTTTTTGAGAAATCATTTAACCGAATCAGATTTACTGTGTGGCTGAAAAATAGGTAAAAACATGGGTTGAATAATTTTTATCTATTCTTAAAAATATATATGATTATTTAAAAACACCGAACCAAAACCCAAAAAAAAAAAATGACACTGAGCAAAATGTGCAACAGTGGGTAATGCAGCCAGACTGAATATAAGGATTGTTGTATTTTATTAAACTTTAAATTGAAAAGGTTAATATGCAGGGTTTGGGATTTGGATCTAAAGGATATATGTGTTTACAAATTGGATTTGGACTTTTATAATCTGAATCCAGTATTCCACTATCCATGAACTAATATGGCATAAAAGAACTCACCCTTTACGCAGATAAGCTATTGAGATTTTAGGATCCAACTCAATAGCTTTATTCGCATCAGCAACAGCCTCTGCACATCAAACATAAACAAATATAACAAACAATAATGAATCTAGCTTCATAACACACAATGAATATATAAGGGGAATCGAAACATCAGACCACAAACGATAACAATAATAAGAACACATGCAGAATGAATTCTCCAAATAAAGTCTGTCCTCAATGGTAACATAAAAAAGATATAGCGCTTGAATTAAGATTTTCAAGCCCTACGGGTTTGGATTGAAAATATTTTGTCAAACCTTAACAATATTTCTAACATGCGATAGAATAACTGGCTTTCGATCCCTGAGAGTAGGATCCTGGAATTGAAACTCATTAAGAACTACTAAAACTCGAATTCAAGTAATTGTAACCCAGAAACTTGAGCCTGCGCTACAAAAATCACAATTACCACAATCCGAGCAAGTAAACCCTAGCAATTTTACCCAAAACAAACTAACAAAATTCTACGAAATTTCCATACATAAACACGAAAAGAAATTAAAAAAAAGAATACTTTGTCTATCTCACCAGTGAAGTTTTGGAGTTTAATATTGGCCTGAGCACGGTCGGCGAAGAGTTCGGGGTTGTTGGGGCTCAAGGCGATGGCTTGAGAGTAGAGGTCTGCGGCTAGTTCAAAGTGGTCGGCTATGAACGCCTCTTTTGCTTGCGTTTCCAGATCCGAAGACGCCATTGATGCTCTGATTGAAACTCAAAATACTCAATCGACACTTCAGATTGTAGGTTTTTTGGTGAGTCAGAGTGCCTGTACATTTATTTTGAATTCGATATCCTCTCTATTGAGGAGATATCAGAGTTGAGCGAATCCATGAAATTATCATTTTTTAGAAATCGGAAGATTTCCGAACAAAATCAGAATATAAAAACTCTTTCGAACAAAGTGTTTTAAAGAATTTTCTCAGATCTTGAAACTAAAATAATTTCAAACAAAATCAGAATATTATAAATTCGATGGAATAAAAGTTTTTGAAATAATTTTTTAAATCTTAAAATCGAAAGAATTTTGAATTTGGAGCAGCTCAGTGCAGCTGTGAATGGAGAGAAGAGAAGAATTGAGACGGGCATGACAATACTAAAGGAAAAAAAAAGTTGTTATTTATACCACCTCAAAATTTTGGCCTCCTCCCAAAATAGACCCCCTATTAACCTTAGGCCGACACGTCATTTTTGGCTAATTTTTATTGGTCCACATCAAATTTTTCTATAGAACCAGATAGGGCTCCATTATGGAGCCCTATATAACACATGACATCCACCCCACCGTGCATTTATAAAAAATGAAAGGAAAAAGAAAAAGAAAAAAATAATTAAGGGCTCAGATGAATGCCATGTCATTTAAAGGGCTTCATAATGGAGCTCTATCTGGTTCTATAGAAGAACTGGGTCCACATCAGCCCCGAAACACACTCATTACGACACCTCATCATTAATAGTTAACACTATTAACAAAATGGAAGATTGGTTATATATATATATATATATATATGCGCCTCGTATCAATTACTCCCTCCGTTCCAAAATGATAGTCCTGCGGTTGATTTCACACAGATTAAGAAATGAGTAGTTTATATAGTTAAGTCATTAATTTAGTTAGTGTTTTCCAATTATACCCTTCTTGGATTTATTAATGTCAATTAATACTTATAGAAATCAGTGTTGGAATTAGTATACTTGTTATTGGAATAGTAAGATTTTACATTGTAATCATCAATTTTCAATTTAACATGTAGAAAATTAATATTTCAAAAATATTAATTATAGGTATGTGTGAAAATGTGAATTTAATGATATGTTAAATATAGTAACTGGACTATCTTTATGAGACGGACGAAAATAGAATACTGGACTATCTTTGTGGGACGGAGGGAGTACTATTTATTCACTTGCAGATTTTTCAAGGCTAATTCTATCCAAACTTGGACCTTTGCTAATCACACCCATATATTTTAAAATTTCTTATATATTTACTATCTACATAAAGGGTGAATATAATACCATTCTATCATATAACTAAACTTCTAATTCAAAAAATACTTAAACACGCCCATTTTCAAAAGAAAGAAAAAAGAAAGGAAAAAAAAGAGTGAAGAACGAGCAAGAAAAGCAGAAACAAAAAATAAGTTTTTCTCCAAAAATTGAGCCACTCGTTCGCCTCCACGACCACCACTTGATATGATCGACCGCCATCCACCACTACTAACCACCGACGAGTCTTCCATGTTAGAGCATGATACAATGATTTTTTCCCCTTCAATTTCGGTGGCCTATTTGAAATTTCAGTTTTTGTGTTTAATTTGATATTCTATATGATAACTCTTGAATTATATTTTTAGGTTGAGTTTATCTGAATATTAACATGAAGAATGAAGGTTGAGATGTCCATTTTCACTTTTTGTGAATTTAGAGTTCGAGGATAAACTGACAAATATTGATCAAAGGTTGCTTAAATTCTGGCACAAGTCTATTGTGAAAATGTCAATATTTTGGCATATTTGGTCGAAATTTGCTTATGATTCTAACAAGTGGCTATTGAAAGTTTTATTTTAATTTTTTCTTTTTTATTATTTTCTATATCAACTTTTATAGGAACTAATGTAAAAACCAGTTTATACATATGTTCCTATCGAACTGATGTAAAAAACATTATTTACATTTGTTGAAATAGAATTGATATACAAAAAGTCTAAAAAAATTGATATAATAACCCGATTAGTAGAGAATTTATGGTAATTTTGGCCACTGTACGCCTAAATTATCAACAAATTTTTGACAGTCGTGGTTTTCAAGAAACTACGAACAAGTCACAAAAAGTATTTTTTAAATTCAAACTAAATTTTACACTAGGGAACAAAAAGAAGAAATATTTGCATTGGTTGTTCTTATATTTTTTTAATCACCGGTCTTGATTATTTGCTATATATGAGAAATTAGGATTTGGTAAAGAGAAAGGAAATAAGTGATTTTATTTTTTGAATTAAGAATAACTTAATAAAAATGTTGAAAATATTAAATATATATTTGTATTTTTTAATGGGTGTTGGTTGAAATTCTTATATTTTATAGGTGTATTTAGAAATTGAGATGAATATGTCCTGGATTTACTAAGGGCATATACAAGTGACTTTTTTAAAGTAAAATATATGCATGTGCGACTAGCAAAGCCACGAGTGTGGATAGAATTAACCATTCTTCAATTGCCAACCATTATTTTATTATTTTGAGTTTGTCACTTAGGCTTCAGCCTCATGGATTCATTTGCCTCAACAAAAATGTATTCGAGGTTTTAGCTCAAGCGGCGCAAATTTATTTTAGACAACACACATCTAAGTTAGGTTGATATCTTAACCCTCGCTTATAAGTTTGAATGCACTCGCGTGGTTAATCACTAAGAGATGAAGCAATGAGTGGTTCGTGTCCGCTTATATTATCTGCTTCTCGGTTTATTCATGATTTCACTCCATTAGACTTTATATTAATAAAATACTAAAATTATTCTCAAAATTTTAGATACTCCAAATACATCATGTTTTTCAACCCTTCACCAACACTCTATCTTCTGTCATCATTGTCGTCAATCACGCCGTCGCCGTCGCCATAGCTACTGCCATGAATAACAAACTAAAAAAAGTAAAAACCGTGTTGTCATGGCCGCGCCTCCCTACTGTTGCATCGCCACCGCTACCGCAGAAGAGAAAGAAGAAAAAACAATGGTGGGTTGTGAAAGGTAAGTGGCGGTTTTGGGGGGAAGAAAAAGAAGCAAAAATAGGGTATTCGACTACAGTTTCTCGAATACAACTTTTGTATCTGAATTTTTTGATCAAACGTTACAACGTTGTTAAAAAAAATCCGAACAACTTTTGTAGCTGAAAAATGTTGTTCGAACCGATTTTCCAAACATGTAATTTGTATTCGAATCGACTTTTGAACATGTATTTTGCGCTCAAATCTAGTTCGAACAATACTTTTTTTTCCAACTATTTGTTTTCTTTCTTTTGTTTTTCAATTACACAATAGCGACAATGTTACAAATTTTTTTATGGAACGTTTTTTTTATGTTCTTCAATGGACGAACCCACAAGCCCAGCCACACGCACACAAACCCAAGTCGTCCCCAATCCCAACACCCATTAATGATAAATAAATCCTCTCATATGTCGTTAGGGGGATTCGAGCACGCGACCTCTCACGCTCCAAGCCTACCCATGACCGGCTAGTCTAACTCAATTCCTGTCAAGTATTTGACATTATTAATATATATACATACTTATGTTATATATATAATAAAAACTATAATTATAATATGAATACATATATAATATATTCATATATAATAATTATATTATACATATATTATAAATATATTATATATATATATATATATATATATATATATATATATATATATATATATATATATATATATATATATATATATATATAGGGGTGGGTTCAAATAGAACCATGTCATTATATGCGAACCTGCGAACTAGTGCTTTTATTATATACCAGTAGTGCTTTTATTATACAATCACAGTGCTTTATTAATATTTTCAGTTATATACACCAGTAGTGCTTTTATTATACAATCCTAATGCTTTTAATTAAATAAGGAAATACACAAAAAATCTGAATCCATCCATTTTAATTAGATCTAAGGCCCATAATTGACCCTAGGTTCACATATAGGGACATGGTTCTCATTTGAACCTAATCCTATATATATATATATATATATATATATATATATATATATATATATATATATATATATATATATAAAATAACAGTTCTGGCTATATGAGGTAATTATTTTGCTTCCCTCCAAAATTATTTTCTTTCCCAAAAAAGAGTTTTTATTGGCGCAAAGCCATAATTGTTGACTTTTCAACTGTTTTTTTTTTTAATTTAAGTCTCACAGCACATAATTGTTGAATTTTGAACTGTTTTTTTAATTTAAATCTCACAGCACACAATTGTTAACTTTTCAACTATTTTCTTTTTAATTTAAATCTCACAGCACACAATTGACTTTTCAATATAGGTTTCAAAAATATAGTCGTGTGTTTTTTTAAAAAAGAAATTGAATTTTCAAATAGTTGAGTTTCAGATATTATGACTAAAAATTAGGATATGGTTGCTTAAATTTTTGAATTTGTGAACCAAGGTTTTTTTGAATCTTTTAAAGCTTTGAATTAAGATTTTTGAAAAATCAATTTCGGTTTTTTGAAGTCTCGGAACTTCAAATTTTTGAGCAACATAAATTGAATTTCTAACTGCCCAAAACTCACAATTTTAAAATTATACACACACACACACACACATTTATTAGGTTTTAAAATCAATTTTTCTATCATCTAATTAGTGATTACAATGATGAAATTAGTTTATATAAAGTCAAATGTTCAGATTTTGATTAAAGATAAACTGTATTTTCTGGTATTTTGAATTGAAATAATAGATAAAGTAAGCATAATAAAAGCAACTATAAAAATAAATTTAATTACATGCCCCGAATAAAAAGAAATAAAGCATGAAAATAAATCTAATTAGAGGGCCTAAGAGAAAATCGGGATCCAAAATAACAAAGCAAGACATCAAATTTAAATAAATTACAGGCCCCAAATATAACTAATTTGGTAAAAAATAATAATAAAAATTAAAGCATGTTAAATTGAACAAATATTAATCTTCTTGCATAACTAAACTCTAAAAAATCTGGTATCTTCTACAACAATTTTGCTTTCAAAACCGGCACTTAATTTAATCCGATTTACTTGCAGAATTAGAATCCTAAACAAAGGGAATACAGTAAATCAGATTTTTTATTTCATACGATTTGTTTGGACAGATAGGTCGAGACCCAATAACTCTTTGGGTTAAAGACATTAAATTTATGAAAAATACGGCAGATGAATCTTTTTAAAATAAAACCAACCAATAAAAATGTACGAAAAATAGATTCCAAAACAAAGAAAATACAGTCCATCAGATTTTTATTCAATATTGAATAATTCTAAAATTTCAAGTTCGAATCATATTTTTTAATAAACTAGATTTCATACGATTTGTTTGCCTAATTAAAGATATTTAATTTATAAAAAATGCAGCAGATTGATTTTTTCACTCTAAAATCAACCAATAAAAATGTAAAAGAAATAGAATCTTAAACAACGAAAATACAGTACATCAGATTTTTATTCAATATTGATTAATTCTTATATTTCAAGTCGGAATCATATTTAAAAAGAATTATACGATTTGTTTGCCTAATTAAAGACATTTAATTTATGGAATATATCTAATTTTTTGTTCCATAATCGACAATTAAAAAATGGACAAAAAGTTAAAATCGAATACAATATCTGTAATGAGGGGATACGAAATCATATCAGTTTGGGTTATCAGAATTTCAAAACTTGAATCTCTAGGGTTCATATTCTTTGTAAATCAATTTTAATTCCCCACCCGAATGTGTATGTGTTTTTTCTCTATTTGCAAAACTTGCACAACAATAGTTTTTGAACGATGCCTCCTTTATTTGGACTCATCAAAAACCATAGACCGAACGAATAAAAAAGAACTTAAGCTTAGAGTTGTTCTATTTTTTGCTTAGTCGGGATTTAATGATAAGAAACAAAAGACTTCCATGGAGATCATTTTTCTTGATTCGGAGGTAATTATTGGTTCTCAATAATTTTATTACTATATATAGATATATAGGTTCAGTCAATCTACTAATCTTTATCATTATATATAAATATATAGGTTCGGATTGTCTACCAATATTCGATTAATATATTGAATTGACTTAATTTATCTCTAATTATGTAAAACAAGGAGGTCGAATTACTGGTGTCATAAAGAAGATCAATGTCAAGTTGTTCGACAAATCGAATGTCTTAGTTGTCTATTATTATTATTATTATTATTATTATTATTATTATTATTATTATTATTATTATTATTATTATTATTATTATTATTATTATTATTATTCTTTTATTTATTATTATTATTATTATTATTATTATTATTATTATAAATTGGGCTTCTAAACAATATTTTGTTTGTATTCTAAAATAATTAAATATAAACTATTATATATAGAAAATAAATAATTTAAGTATTTTCAATATATAATATAATATTTGATTGATATGTCTATGTATTTTCTTTTATTTTGTTTTGCTTTTTAAATTTTAGTTATTTATTTTAATTATTAATTTAATAATATTATATTCTTTTTCTTACTTTAAATTATAAGTATTTGAATTTTTATTATATATGAGTATGTTTGTATATACTATAATTAATTTTGAATTGAAATAAGACATTAGAATAATATCTTATTCTAATATTATGTTAATTTAAATGTATTATCTGGTAATGTTATTAAATCTATTGTGTTTAATTAAAATCATGTATTTGGTAATGTATTGATCTAAATTCAAGATACTTTAATTTTTTTAGGGTTACCAACTTTTATATCTAAGGTTATCTGGTTATATTATGGGCTTGGATCCGGATCTATGGTTGGGCATATCAGATTTTAAATTGGACTCCAAATATTGGGACTCTCAGTTGTTAAGTGGACTCAGAATAAATTATGGTTTGGGTTGGATTTAATCAATTATATGAGTTTTAAATTGGTTGAACTTGATTAATTCTATTATCGAATATTTCTAAATTATATTTATTTATTTTAAAATTATAGAAAAAATAAAATTAGATTATGATGTTTTTAAAATTTATCGGTTGTGTTAAATTAAATCGATTATGCGTTGATGTATATATTTTAAATTTTAATTTCAATTTCCCTGCGTGTAGATTAATTTACTTTTTTTTATAGAATTGATTATCTAATGTGATGTAAGGTACTTTATCAAATGTGTTTATTATTTATTTTTGTTTAATTTAAACCTTATATATGGTACTGCATACATTTGATTTTTTTTTAATATCAATATCTATTAATGTAGATTATTGAATTTAATTTTCTTATTTTATGAATAATAAATTTATTTCGAATTGTTTGTAGTTGTAAAATTATATTACAAGATTTTTTAGATTCTTTTTATCAAATACGTTAGTATTCAATGAATTATCAATATGAGTTAGTTGTAATTATATAAAATTAAATTACTAAGTAAATATTTTACAAATTACATATATATTTATATATTTGATAAAGCATTCTATTTAATATCTCTTCATATTTTATTTTATTTTGTTGACTTTTTAAAATTTATTTGTTTCTTTAAATAATTTTTGGAATATTTCATGTATGTTTTCTTTATTTAATGGCACAAGTACTCTTCTCATAAAAGACAAATGTATGTATGTATATATTTTTTTTATTAATTTTAAGTACTTTGTTCACATATTAATGTAGACTAATTTAATTTAGTCTATAATATATTATTAATCGTAGAGTAAGTTCAATTTGTTTGTAATCGTAATATGAAGTGAAAAGCTCATTAATTATATATATATATATATATATATATATATATATATATATATGTGTGTGTGTGTGTGTGTGTGTGTGTACTTTATTAATCTTGAATTGAATTAAGATATTATAATAATATCTTATTCTATTATTATGTAATCTAAATGTATTATCTGCTAACTTTATTAAATCATTTGTGTTTAATTAAAACCATGCATCTCGTAATGTATAGATTTGAGAATTTTATTTTAATCTTCATTCACGTGGATTAGTTCAATTTAATTTATTAATTCTTTTTATGAATTAATTGTGTGTAATTGTAAATTTAGATTATGAGATTATTTAAAAAAATTACAAAAAAAAATCCAACAGTGGGAATGACTTCTTTGAGTGATTTGCACACGCCTGAATTTTTGAATGGTATAAAGTGTTGTGGGGTGCCCAATCACGAATTGCATCTGAAGGTCGGGACTCCCATTATGTTATTAAGGAACATAGACCACTCCATGAGATTATGTAACAGGAAAAGATTTTGGTTGTTTCATGACTTTCCACGCACGTCCTTGAATGCAAAATTCTAACTGGTGCAAAAGCTAGCGAAAAGGTGTTGCTTTTCAAAGTTTAAACGAAGACAATTTTTGCTCATGACTTCATATGCGATGACGATAAAGAAGAGTAAGGGTCAATCACTTTAATCCCGTGTTCAGTCATGGCCAGTTATATGTTGCTTTGTCGCGTGTCACCCATCGAAAGGGTTTGAAGATACTATTTTGTGGTGATGGCGATTCGAAATCGAACATGACCAATAATGTAATGTACAAAAAAGTATTCACTAACGTATAATATTAACGTTCATATATATAATGTGGATTCGATTTATAATTTATGTAGTGTGGATCATTTTAGTTATATCTTTTCATCTCTATCTTTCTGTTTATTTATATCTTCACATAGTAGATAATAATAAAAGTAATATTAATATAATTTGTGTTTTTATATTTTAATATTCTACCCGGTGCATCGCACGAGTGTAAAAAAAACTAATTATATATTATACACACACACACACACACACACACACACATATATATATATATATATATATTATAATTATATTTATAAAATTTAAATATAATTATAATATAATAATATATATTTTTATATATAATATAAATATAATATATATAATTATGTGTGTGTATTTAATTTATTATATTATTTATTATAATTATAAACATTATACATTATATATTTTATATATATATAATTATATTTATGTATATATATTCAATTGTTATTAATATTAATAATATATAATTATTAAATAATAATATATCTTAATAAGAATATAAAAATTAAAAAAAAGGCATAAATAACAAATATAATAAAAAAATATTAAAGAAATTAAGAAAATGAAAATAATTAAAAAAGTTGTAAATAATAAATAAAATAAAAACATATAAAATAATAAAAAATCATAAATAATAAATAAAAATTAAAAAACTTAATTTTTCGTCGGTAATTAAAAAATTATCAAAATAATAATAAAGGTGGGGTCACCGATGAAAATGTATCTTGGTACTAAATAAAATTAAAAACTATAAAAAACAAATACTTAAATAAATATTAAAAAACTAAATTTACCAACGGATATTTCCGTCAGTAAAAAAAAAAAATACCAATGAAATTAATTTTTCGTCGCTCATTTTCAAAATCTGTTGAGAATCCCAGTATTACCAATATAAAAATGTCCGTCGATAATTTTCCGTAACGTGTTTCCGGATATTTATGTAGTGGTTACGGATAATATTAATATTTTTATGACAAAACTTTTTATTGTGGTAAACTATTATCATTAATTGCTATTAAAAAAACTTAATTTCCAAATAAAAACAAAATAAATAAATAGTAGGATTATAAACCTAAGACACAAATAAACTATTAACGACATTTGCCTTGCTGTGTATTTAGTATATGAATCGCGCCGTTTACTGCGTAATGTCATAGGGTTTAGGATGATCCGGCTGTATCTTTGGTGTTCCGCATTTTTTAATAAGTTCATGCCCAAAGTTCTACCCAAAATCGAATTCATATATGGACAAGGTCAAAAGAATCGACACCGTCATAATTGAATATTGTAAATTCTGGGCATCTACCTAAAACGATCCCAGGCCCAGGTCAAGTAGAGCTTCTCGAAACTATCAATGGATGCATGAAGAAAAAATTCCAAGAAATACAATATTTTCTTCTAGAGGATTAGGGCTGGGTTCACATTGAACTTGGTAAAAACTAAAACTCAAGTCCCATTCAGTTTAATTTATTGAAAACTCAATATTCAAACTTGTCCTATTTCCGAACTCAACCAAGGATCATTTGATAATTCTAAGAATATTAACAATTATTAAAAAAAATAAAAACAAAAATACATAAGAAAGAGCCGTTATACCATGGACCTGAGTACACCTTATATGATGCGCCCACTAATTTAATTTATCATCACATATAATTATTAAATATCATTATATTTAACTGGTAAATATCATCACATATAATTGATTTATAGAATCACAAACAACTAAATCCTAAATTTAAAATTTAAAATCATAAAATAAAATAATAAACCATAAAATAGAAAAACTAAACCCTAAAAATGAAAAATTAAACCTTAAAATGAATAACTAGACCATATAACTGACTTATATCATAAGACATACTGACATATATCATCACATGTCACCACGAGCTTATATCTCAAGTGGTATCACTAACCCTTTATAAGGGTGTTGACAAGGGTTTGAATCTTAGACCTCTCAAATTATTTGAGATTTATCTTCTACTTTCCAACCACTTGACCAAACTTATTAAAAAAAATATATCATCACATGTAACTGGTAAGATGATAGATCTTTGTCGGAATCCTAAAATGGAAACTAAATCTTGAAATGAAAAACTAAACCCTAAAAATAAAAAGTTAAACCATAAAATGAAATAATAAACACTAAAATGAAAAACTAAACCTAAATTCTAAATTTTTGTCATATATTATCATATATAATATATAATTAACATATATTATCACATAATAGTAAACGTAATATATTTTATTGGGTCTCCATAGCAAAGTACACCAAAATGCAAGTAATAAATTACCCCTAAGAAACACGTGGTATAAATTAATATCAAGCCATAGAAACCGAGTTCCAGAAACAAAAACAAACTAGTTCGATAACCCGCGTTTACGCGGGCATTGCCAAGAAAAGTATAAAAACGTAATATTTATTATAAAAAATTATTAAGTTCATAAAGTAAATATTAAATAAAAAATAAAAAAAAATCTTCACTTTAAATTTCAAAAAACTACCTTATAGACTATATTATTAATAACGCGAATGTTGAGAATTAATTTGTCAACTTTAAATTTTGAATTATTAATACAAACAAAAAAAGAGATATTATTCACTTTAAATTTTGAAAAACTCACTGTAGACCGTGTTAACGGTTTTTTCTCCCAAATCGACATTGTCGTTTTGAAGTGGACGCCTTCAAAAATATTATCTTTTCATTATGGAAATAATTTTTTATATATGTAGTAAAGAGTGATTATACATTATTTATATAGAGATTAAATTCTTAAGTAATATAAATACATGGAATACGTAAGCAATAATAAGTAAAAGTTTTATTCATTTCCATTGATAAATGATTCTGTCCAATTGAGTCAAAACCACAATGTAGAATACCATATGATATTTTTGTAAAATTAATTCTTATAATCAAAATACAACATGAAAAAGAAGGCATATGGAATGTGGATTAGTCGAATTTATTTATGGATATTGTAATTAATGATATAAAATCAAGAGAATTTTTTGCTGATCAATACGATAATAATGACAACAATAATTAATTTCAAAAATGACTTTAAAATGAACAAATATATTAACATAATTTACAAATATACCATAAATATATCGGAAAAATATATAGAGATAAATATGATTTATGGGCAATATCAATCAAGATATACTATCTCCCATCTAGGTATCAAACAAATTAGTTTTATATGGTATAATTAATTTACAAATCATTGTCTAATTGATTGTAATTATGGAAAATGATTAATTATACATCAATATCAAATTAATTGTAATGAATATATATATATATATATATATATATAGGGTTGGGTTCAAATGAGAACCCGTCATTATATGTGAACCTAGGGACTCGTCTTGACCATTAGATTGAATAATCTTGATGGTTGAGATCATGA
>BMAC01000322.1:85980-160986 GCA_014905375.1 Phtheirospermum japonicum | reverse complement strand
TCTTCGTCTTCTAAAAATCAGGGTAATCTTATAGAGATGATAAAGCTTATGGGAAAATGGATGTTAACATTAACAATGTTGTTTTAGAAAATGCACCTCGGAATGCGAAATATACTTCACCCAGACATTCAAAAAGATATTTTGCATATTTTTATATATATAATATAAAGAAATAATTGAAATATAATAAAAAATAATTTAAAATAAAAAAACACTTATAAAATATTTAATATTCATGACTAATATTAGTCGGTGACACAAATAAGAAATAAACTACTGAAGTTGTGATCTGCGATTTTTCATAGAATAAAATTCATCAATTATTGAATCAGTGTCGATCTTTTTTGCAAACTCTCTTTCAATGTAGACGATCATAGAATCTGCTAAGAGCTCTTCTTCCATCTTATTCCGGAGAGGAGTTTTAAGAAGTTTCATAGCTGAGAATGATCGCTCGGTTGTTGCAGTGGAAACGGGAAGAGTTAAAACAAGACGAATCAACCTGTCAATTAAATGATAATGTTGTGCCTTCTCCGTCTCTACTAATCGTCGACATAATTCAGAAACTGTAGAAATATTAAAATATGCAAAATATCTTTTTGAATGTCTGGTGAAGTATATTTCGCATTCCGAGGTGCATTTTCTAAAACAACATTGTTAATGTTAACATCCATTTTCCCCATAAGCTTTATCATCTCTATAAGATTACCCTGATTTTTAGAAGACGAAGATTCATYGTGCCCTCTTAATGCACATCCTTGCAAACAAAGCCAACRAATGCTTTCAATTGTAGTCCTAAGCCTCAATCGATTCTTCTTCACTTCTTCTGTTGTTTGTGAATTTATCACTTTATCGATGTGACCTCTTGGATTCATCAAAAGTCCCATCGATTGCACGGCACTGTTGTGTGGTGAAGTCGGACGTCCCACRTGAATMAAAAAAGGACAATTTTTCTTATCGTTCACTCTCTTCCAACCTCTAAAACCATCAACAGTAAATGTAGGATACCGAGCCTTTTTTTCTTGGAAAAGAAAACAAGGGAAGCAAAAGGCCGCATCTTTATGAGGAGAGTACTCTAACCAAGGAAATTGCCTATACCAATCTTTARAAAATGCTCGGTTCTGGTCTCCAATCCTGGTTTTTGGAAACTCCATATCAGGTTGATATGCCTTCCTTAAGATATAAGCTCGCCTGATTGCGTCTCTTGAATTTACAGGACATTGCCATATGGGAGTACRCATCGCTGGATCTAGTTGAACATAATCACTAATATCAGTTTCAAGTCTTCGATGCTTGGCTACATGTTGGTCATCTGGCTCATCATGGCCTGAGATCTCAGAATTAGATATAAAATGCTCCTCTGTGGTCGATGTATTAGCTTGTGGGGAAAAAAAATGAAGTTATAGTATTCCTCTTGCCTCTTTGATCTTCCATTAGAAAAATCAACCTAATTATTGAAAAAATACTCATTAACTTAATAATTTAGCAAAAATGTATAMTTCAATGAATAAATGAAACGACAAAATTAGGTTCACTAAATTATAAGATTTCATCAAGCTTGCTTTTTAAATATTTCTCATTTCATTTTTTTTCATGGTGTTAGAAATATTAAACTCTAATTGTGAAAAAACAACAAAACCAAATAATAATAATAATAATAATAATAATAATAATAATAATAATAATAATAATAATAATAATAATAATAATAATAATAATAATAAAGCAATCATGAAACTACTAGCAAATGAAATTCAATAAATAAGAGTTATCATTCATACATGAAATCAAATAAAACTAATGAACATAAAGTTTGATGTTTTATTTTTTTTWAAAAAARGKKKWAATTATATTGCTTTAGAAGATTAGGAATTCAAGATTTTTATAAAAAAACAAATAAAAAATTGTAATTGTTGATAATGTGAAATGTGAATTAKAATTTCATTTATACATTAAAAAAAAAGAAAAAMAACAACAACCAAATAAAAATAACAATCAAATCCAATTAAAGAAATCCCAAAAGTTCTAACCCTAATTTCTAACAAAAGACAAAGGGGAATTAGAAATAGGAGAAAAATTACCTTCAAAACCACCTTTGGAGTCTCACTAAAAATTGCTTCCTTGATATGGAACCAAAATTCTCCCTGAGCAATACACTGTTCACGTGGGCAGCAGATTTATATATTTTATTTCTGTTCACGTGAGTTGAATAGCCAAAGTCTTATAAAGTGGGAGTTAGGCCAAAGCCTTGTTGATGTGTTAAAATAATAAATGGCCAAAGTCTTATAAAGTGGAAGTTAGGCCAAAGCCTTCTTGATGTGTTAAAATAATAACAATGGGCTGAAGTAATAGTGGGCTGAACTAATATTTTATAATGGGCTGGAAAAAAATTTTTACAAGAAATTTTTTGATTTGTACTGGGCTGGAGCCCACCTCAGCCCTTGAGGTGGCTCCGCCCCTGATTAGAGCCAACGCGTTCGCTTCTTCGACTCCGACGAGACACAAAACCCGATGTTCAAAGGGAAGATATGAGTGGAAGATTTTTTGTAATTTATATTAAATAGGAGCATTCTTTAAAGGCAAACATTTGTATTAGAACAGATTAACGGGTCATGACCCGTTAGGTCACCTGACCCGATACTATAATGTATTGGTTTTTGTACTGTGATATAAGTATTAGTTTTTTTATAAATCTCTGATCCGGTGCTATGATATATTGGTTTTTGTACTGTAATACTTTTGTACTATGATATATTGGTTTTTTTATTATAATGTATTAGTTTTTTATTATAATGTATTGGTTATTACACTATAATGTATTGATGTGAAATTTTGGTTTAACGATTGATCTGTTAGTCCGGCCTAACAAGAGTGTTTCCCTTTTTTAAAATATAGGGAGTATTCTTGAAAAGAATATGAGATATTAGGTATAATTGTGATTAATAAATATTTTTGTCATATTGTGTACAAAGTTAGGAGAAAATTCTTTTCCCTAAAATCAAAGTGGGTTTTTTATTAAAATATCCCGTTAATTAAGCCCAATAATGAGAAAGAAAACAGAAAAAAGTTTCAGAACCCATGTGATGGTCAGATTCTTTTTAATTAACATTTAAAAAACACCACAAAGAAGAGTAGAAAAAGAAAGAAGGCGTTATGGGAAAAGATAATGCATGCAGTATAAATATAATAATATAGTAAATAAATAAGTTAAGGGAAAGAATAATTTATACAGTATAAATATAGATGATTTCTATGATGTTGGGAAGGTATGATTTTTTTACTTAATTAGATTTATTAGATTAAAATTGATTAAAAATAATTGTGGATCAATGGATGTAAATATAAGGGTGGAGGGCATGTACCTTCATGGCACCATAGTTATTTCCATAAGTAATTAAATAATAAAAGGGATCCTTAGAAAATTGATGTAAGTCTTGCAAGTTACATCTAAAAATATGGATTACATAGTATAAAATGAATATCTATATGAAAATCACTCTATGACATTAGAGGGAAAGAAGAGCCAATATTTGAAGGAATTTCGTGAAATTTTATGGGTAGGGAGTAAATTTGGAAAGAATATGAGATAATAGATATAATTATGATTAATAAATATTTAACGTATTATGTACAAAGTCAAGACAAAAACATGGCAAACACTTGTATTAGGTCAGATTAACGGGTTATGACCCATTAGGCCATCTGACCCGATACTATAATTTATTGATTTTTATACTGTGATGTATTATTTTTTGTACTGTAAAGTATTAATTTTTCATAAACCATTGACTCGTGCTATTAAGTATTGGTTTTTGTATTGTAATATATATGTACTATGATGTATTGGGTTTTCATTATAATGTATTGGTTTTTGCAATATAATTTATTGATATGAAATTTTGGCCTAACGGATTATCCGTTAGTCCGGCCTAACAAGAGTGTTGCCCCATAAAGGTTATTTTCTCTAAAATTAGAGTGGCTTTTGATGAAAATATCGGGTGAATTAAGACCATGAATGAGCAAGAAAATAGAAGAAAGTTTCGAAACCCATGTTATGGTCAGGGTAGAATTAAACAAATAATACAAGTATATTTATTGAAAAAAATGATACAAGTGTAATAAAAATTAAAAATATATTGGGATAATTTTCATAATAGCGTCCCGCTAATAAAAATATAAAAATAAAACTTTAAAAGCGGGACGCATTTGGCAACCGCGTCCAAGACAATTTCAGTCGATTTTGGGAATTTTGAGACCAAAATAAAAAAATTTAATTGGGGGCCATGACGCTGTTGCCACCAGCGTCCCGGGGTCAATTTGTAAAAAAATAAATAAATCCCATTCCTGGACGCTGGTGGCAACAGCGTCACAGGTCAATTTGTAAAAAAAAAAAACTTTGGGGACCGGGACACTTTTTGTCTCTGTTACACTTTAGAAGAAAAAAACCTCCGGCCACAAGCTCCAGGTAGGCGGCAACAAGGGCAAGGCGACGACGATGACTAGCTCCAGGCGGTAAAGTGGACAGCTTGTGTTCACAATGTAATTTCTAACCGAAACTTTTTATTTATTTTCAAAAATTAGTTATTTTATAAATTTGTAATTAATTAATTTTAGAAATAATCATATGTTGTTGATGAATGTATTATTCATTTATTGTGAATTTGAGTTTAGTTGTTAATTTTTTTATAAATATTGAATTTATTTGTTTGTGATATTCCGTTGTAAATATTTATGAAAATTAATTTGATTTGTTTGTGATAAAAATATTAATTATGTAAAAAATTTGAATTTATTCGTTATGTATTTAGTTATTAATTATTTATGAATATTGATTTTATTTGGTTTTGAGAAAATTGTTAATTATGTGAAGATTTTAATTTATTCATTTTCTGTTTAGTTGTTAATTATTTATGAAAATTAATTTTATTGGTTTGTGAGAAAATTATTAATTATGTTAAATATCGATTTTTTTGTGTGTTTAGTTGTTAATTATTTATTAAAATTAATTTTATTTTTTTGTGAGGAAAATGTTAATTATGTGAAAATCTTAATTTATTCATTTTGAATTTAGTTATTAATTATTTATGAATAATGAATTTATTTATTTGTGAAAAAAATTTGAATTATGTGAAAATTTTAATTTATTTATTTTATGTTTATTTGTGAATTAATAATTAATATTTATTTAAATTTTTCGTGTGAAAAATATTAATTATTTGATATTTGTTTTTTGTTTCTGAAAACATTGTTAATTTATGAAACTTTTTTTAGTTACTTAAAATATCCATACTTGTAATTCTTGGTTAATTTGTATATTTTAGAAGTAATCGCACATATGACGAATACTACTTCTGGCAATGATTATGACATGTATGCATCAATGCTATGAGATGAGGGTGGAAGAACTACTATCATTATCAAAATTTAGATCCCACCGAGCATCCCCCACTTGTGATCCCAGACTATACTACTAATTACTTTGGACCGGATGAAGGTTGAAATTCTGAAAAGAGTTTAGATGAATTAGACGATGGAATGAAACAAACGAGGAGTTCTTTCAGCTGGGTGGTAGTATACGAAATGAAGATCATTTTGAACCTACCGTAGTTGAATGGGGCCCTAAAAAACATAAAAGAGTGGATATGGAGGATTAGAACTTTACAGGAACATATCGTTTTTTTATTGCGACTATGAAGACATTCCTATTGGTTCTATTGGTGTCCCTCAACATGACTACTAATATGACAAAGTCAAAGGAGTATTGAGAAAATGCATGATATTTAGAGATAAAAAATATATGATGTGGGCTATTAAAGATCACTCTGTGCCTGTCACCAAGTGTGTGTATAGAGTGGAACTGAGCAACCCAAAGTTTTGGAATTTTTTTTGTATTACGAAACCACTTGGGGAGAATAATCTAGAGATTCCGAATTCATAAACTAACGACTCACCTGAATGCAAATGGTATCTCCGCGGTAGTTTTCTTAAATGAAAGGGTGTTTGGGAAATCACAAGATTGGGTTTTGCGCATGAATGTCTTGTATCTCTTACACGTGATGATCACCCCAATTAGTGTAAAAACATGATTGTTATGCTCATTACCACTCACATCGAGAGAGACCCGTTATATAGCGCTTTGCATTATCAGATTTCTATGGAACAAGAATATGGTTATAAAGTGCCATATCACAAGACATGGCAGGGTTTGCAACAAGATCGTGAAGATATGTACGGGGCGTGGGAGATGTAGGTCCAATATTTACCAACATATATTGAGGTCTTGCAGACATATAACCTAGGGACAGTGGTAGAGTGGCTACACAAATCATCGGGAGTACTTAGTGTGCACATGTTAAATTTTGTATTTTGGGAATTTAGATCATTTATCAAGGACTTTGGACATTCTCACAAAGTCATCAGTGTTAATGGAAATTTTTTGGTTGTAAAGTACAAGCACGCGTTGTTAATGGCATGTACAATTGATGTAAACCAACAAGTCATTCCACTAGCTTATACAGTTGTTGATTCTGAGAGTTATAACTCGTGGCATTGGTCCCTTCACATGGTTTCAAGACACAATGTTCGTGATATTGAAGGGATTTATCTTATATCTGACCGAAATATTAGACTAATTAGTGCACTACAACAAGTTCTGGCATTCCTAACACCGGTTGGATCCAACTGTTTTTGTTTATGACATGTCTCTGCTAACTTTAATACACTGTGCCACGATGGTGGCAAATGGTGTGAGATTCCGACGACCAACATGTCTGAGTGAATTAATGGAGCAATGAAACATGCTAGACGGCTTCCAATAACTACTCTCTTTTGAATCACATTTGCCTGAAGTACACAATTATTTTATAAATATTTGGCCGATACGACAAGAGTCAATAACATGCAACAATTTTTGGCCTAATAAAATATATAACATATTCAGGGCAAGACAACATGCCGGGATATCTTACAAAGTTACAAGATATAAATGGGCGGCACAAACAACTAAAGTTTCCACACGGGTCTGGTATGACCTGATCTGATGATAGGCTGTTAAAACAGTCTTGTAACCTTGGATAGACCTGGTTGGGACGAGCTGAACTGGTGGCCTTAGCAGGAGGTAGGGTGAGGTTGAAGACAATCCTATAAGCCTGATAAAAACTGTCCTGACCTCATTCAGAGCCTTGGATAAGGTTTCAAGAGTTTAGGTCAGGAATTGGGAGAACTTGCGACAGAGTTGATTTGTTTTCTGGAAGGAAGCTTTCAGGTCAGGTCGGCCTGTGTAACGGCCCGAGATTCACGGGTTTTCTATTTTCGAGATCCCAGAAAGGCCCCACTGAGCAAAAACTAAACATCTCAGCTCCAAGGTAGAGAGAGGTATGACATTCTAAGAATCATTCTCTTGATTTTGCTTATTCCGATCTAAAACACTTAACTGACTTAAGCATCAGAGAGGTTTCCACCGGAAAATCCCTGGTGGTCCTTTCTAACGTGTTTTGTTGAAGTAGGTCGTGATATTCTCAGGGAAGGAGCATGTGTTCCTGGCGTAATTTTCAGGGAGAAACAATTGGCACCATCTGTGGGAAAAAGGTGAACAAGATTAAGACGTGAGAAATCACGGCATCAGATCGACTCAGGCAAAATATGGTGGCGAAAATGGGTGGTACGCCAAGTTCTGCTGCGCCAACGGGCATGCCAGAGACAGTGGGGCCATCGGTAGCAACTAGTCCAAGCACAACGCAACCCCCTCCAGGAGGAGCCCAGCAAGCAGAAGGAGGTTCTTTTAATGATTCCTTTTTGAGGCAATTATCTGACCTTATTAGGAAAGCGGTAGAGGTGGCTGTGGAAAAGAAATTTGCTGAGCTTTCATCACCACCCTCCAAGTTAAACCAGCCGCCGGAAACGGAGCCACCTCGCACGGCCCAGCGAATAGACAGAGCTTCCCCCGAGGAGGAAGAAGAGTGTTTTTCTGCTTCAAAAAGCTAAACTTCAAGAAAACCAACCCAGAACTCACCGAGCAAATGCAGAGTTTGCAAAGAGAAGTTAGGGAAGTTAAATGAAAGATGGCGGGTGCGGGTGCAGGCCAAGCATGGCGGAGCACTCCGTTCATGGAGGCAGTCGTAGGGACGATCTCTCGACTTCTTACCATTCCATGGGCTTTTAATACAATGGGACAACGGATCCGTGGGATCACCTGAGCCGATTCGAGATTGCAGCTACCTTGCACAAGTTTTCTAATGCGATCATGTGTTGGGTTTTCCCTACGACCTTCACGAAGTCAGCCCAGCTCTGGTTTAGCCAACTACCCCCCCATTGCATAAGCAGCTTTGATGAGTTCAGTTCTGCATTCTTGCACCAGTTCACCAGTTGCAGGAAATATCAAAAAATACCGCTGGAACTGTTCAGCTTGAAGCAAAAGGAAAACAAAAGCCTGTGTGGATATATCAAAAGGTTTACAGATGCCAAACTAGAGGTGCCTTTAGCCTCTGAAGAGCTCTTGATCAATGCTCTGGCCCAATGGCTCAGGACGGAGGAGTTCTTCCAATCGTTGGTGGTAAATCCGGCACTGAAATTCGGAGAGCTCTTGGAGAGAGAAGAAAAGTACATCCACTTGGAAGAAGCCTTAAAGATAAAGGACGATGGAGAGAAGCGGAGAGAACAACCCAAAAGTAAAGATAGAGCACAAGTGAAGAAGCCCAGGACTGATCTAGTAGGAGGTCGTTCTCGATTTGATAGGTATACACCCTTAGCTTCACCTTAGGAAGAAATTCTGCACGCAATCAAGCGACATCCCGACCTCAAATGGCCTTGAACATATTCCCAGAAGCCAAGAAAGGAAAAATCTGATCGATTCTGTCAATATCATAATGAATATGGCCATGATACAGATGAGTGCACACATTTGAAGGACGAGATAAAGCGGATACAAGCAGGACACCTCAAAGAGTTTATATGAATAAAAAGGATAGTTTCAGAGTTGACCCCCCTAAGAAGAATCAGTATCAAACCAGGCAAGGGTGAAATGATGGTTGCTCAAGCGCTCAGAGAGAGAACCAACCCTAGTAGGTGCAAGGGGAAATTCTGATGATCACTGGGGGTGAATGGGATGAGCATTCTCGGCGAACCCAAAATAGTTACGTACGGGCTACAAAGGATTTGACCAGGAGAGCGCGAGAAGTTAGGCAAACAGTCCCGAGCCCAAATATATGTTTTGGATCTAAAGATGAGAACGGTATCTTAGCCCCTAATATGGATGCCATGGTCATCACATCCACTGTTGCTAATTACAATGTGAGGTGAATCTTTGTCGACACGGGAAGTTTGGTAGATATCATATTCTACGATTGCTTTCAAAAACTGAATTTAAATGAAGAGCTAGATGAAGTCACAACCTCGTTGGTTGGTTTTGCAGGAGGATCCCTAAAGCCGCTTGGAGCAATAAATCTCCTGGTCATGCTAGGGGATGACCCGTTCAGGTAAACCAGATAAGTACAATTCTTGGTGGTGGACGTGCCTTCTTCGTACAATGCCATGTTAGGGTGACCATCCTTAAGCAAATTACAAGCAATGATTTCAGTCTATCACATGAAATTAAAATTCCCAGCTCAGGACAGGGTTGGAGAAGTTCGAGGAGACCAGTACGTGTCACGCCAGACATATGTGGAGAGTGTTCGACGCAATGATGAAGAAAGGCGGGGCAAGAGAGCGAGAACAGAGGAAGCCAGACCTGGGCTAATTCAGCAGGAGGAAATCCTGATGTTGGTGGAGGTAATCGCGGGAGATGACAGTCGAGTCCTGTGGATAGGAACGACCTTGGGCCCAGAAGTTTTGGTAGAACTGGTCGCACTTTTGAGAAGTAGTGCAGATGTTTTTACCTGGTCTCCCCAAGACTTGGTGGGGATTTACCCAACAGTGGCAGAACATCATCTTAATATAAGCCCTACAGTAAAGCCTGTAAAATAAAGAAAGTGGAATTTTGGCCCCTCAGAAAGAAGCCATCATTGAGGCAGAAGTGGACAAGTTACTACGTGCTAAAAACATTAAGGAGATACAACTCTCAGAATGGCTCTCTAATGCTGTGCTAGTACCAAAGACAGAGGAGGGCTGGTGAATGTGTATCGACTTAAGAGATCTCAACCGTGCCTGCCCTAAGGATCACTACCCACTGCCACAGATAGACAAGCTCGTGGATTCAACATCTGGATGTGAATTGTTAGCATGATGGATGCCTCGTAAGGATATCATCAAATCAGGTTGGCGGAGGAAGACTTGAAGCGGGTTAGCTTTATAATGCCAAAAAGAAACATATTGTTATGTTGTAATGCCGTTTGGATGTGTATCGACTTTAGAGATCTCAACCGTGCCTGCCCTAAGGATCACTACCCACTGCCACAGATAGACAAGCTCGTGGATTCAACATCTGGATGTGAATTGTTAGCATGATGGATGCCTCGTAAGGATATCATCAAATCAGGTTGGCGGAGGAAGACTTGAAGCGGGTTAGCTTTATAATGCCAAAAGGAACATATTGTTATGTTGTAATGCCGTTTGGCCTCAAAAATGCGGGAGATATGTATCAGAGACCGGTGGACAAAATGTTTAAAAACCAGCTCGGGAGAAACATGGAAGTGTACGTAGACGACATGTTGGTTAAGAGTATTAAGGCAACGTTACACGTGGATGACTTGAGAGAAACCTTTGACATCCTGAGAAAATATAAGATGAGGCTAAACCCCAAGAAGTGTGCATTTGGGGTAAGAGCTGGAAAATCCTTGGGGTATATGGTCACGGAAAGAGGGATAGAGGCCAACCCAGAAAAGGTCAGGGCTATCATGGATATGCCGCCTCCAAAAAATGTCAAGGAGGTCCAATGTTTGGCTGGGTGAATCAATGATTTTAGAAGGTTTATCTCCAGATCGGCGGAAAAGAGCTTAACATTCTTCAGAGCATTACGAAAGAAGGCTCGATTCCAGTGGGACAAGGAAGTCAGGAGGCACTTCAAAAGCTGAAAGAGCACTTGGCAGGTATGTCATTGTTAACTAAGCCAATTATGGGGGAGTTGTTGATCTTGTATATGTCTGTGGGGAAATTAGCAGCGAGCACGGTCTTCCTTCGAGAAGAGGGAAAGTTGCAGAAACCAATGTACTATTGGAGCAAGGTCTTGCATGAGGCTGAACTTTGATATGTAGAAGTAGAAAGGGCCATGGTAGCCCTGGTGGGGACTTCCTGGAAACTCCAACCTTACTTTCTCTCCCACAAGATCATAGTTCGCACTAACTTACCTCTGAAGTCCATAATGAGCAAGCCAGAGGTTTCTGGAAGGTTGGTCAAGTGGATAATCGAATTGAGCGAGTTCGACATACATTTTGAAGGAAGGTTGGCAATTAAGGCTCAGGCAAGAAAAGGCCAGCTCTGTCGAGGAAAAGAAAGAGTGGACAATCTACACAGATGGTTCAGTGGGAAACCTGAGGTGTGGCGTATGAATAGTATTGGTAGACCTGGAGGGAGTGACCACTGAGTACTTAGTATGAATGATTTATTCTCTATCTAATAATGGAGCGGAATATGAAGCATTGTTGAGAGCAGTCCAGATGGAAAAGGAGTTGGGAGCAGAACGGATACGTGCAATTGTGGATTCGTAGCTTGTATGTAAGCATATAAGAGAGGAATTCGAGACGAGGTAAGGGCAAATGCAAAAAATACTTAACTCAATTTCATGAGCTGGCTAATACCTTGGACGCTTTGGATGTTCACCAAATCCCTAGAGAGGAAAACAACCGATCTGATTACCTAGCTTAGATAGCCATCTTAGCAATGAATTGTCAAGAAAGAGTGATCACCTTATTGATGGTCCATCGGGAATATGGGGAAGAAGAGGTTAATGCATTAGAAGAAATCAAGGAGGATTAGCGCGAAGATAAAGGACAGCTACCATAGGATAGAAGAGAAGCAACACGGCTACGAATTAGGTCGGCCATATTTTGCATAATCAAAGGAGAGCTATTTCGAAGAGGATTTGGAGAACCCCTCCTGAAGTGTCTAAGCGCGAAGGAGGGCGTCTATGTGCTCAAAGAAGTTTACGAGGGATGTTGTGGTTATCATATGGGTGCCAGAGTCTTATCTAGCAAGATAATGCGGGCAGACTACTTCCGTCCGAGAATCAGGCAAGATGCGGAGAACTTTGTGAAAGCGTGCGACAAATGTCAGAAAAATTCTCCACTTATGCACCGACCTGCAGAAGACCTCATAACAATGAGCTCCCCCTGCCTCTTTGCCAAGTGGGGAATAGATCTGGTGGGACCTTTCCCCACAGCTCCAGCCCAAAAAAAATTCTCGATCGTGGCCATTGATTATTTCAGCAAGATGGTTGAGGCTGAAGCCTTAGCAAAAATTACAGAAGAGGAGGTAATGGGCTTTTTGTGGAAAAATATAGTGTGCCGGTTCGGAGTACCGAGAATCTTGGTGTCCTATAAAGGCACACAGTTCATGGGACGATGAAGATAGACCAGCACTTCACGTCTATTTACCACCCTCAGAAAAATGGTTAGGTCGAGGTGAATAATCGAATCCTGGTTCAGGGGATTAAGGCACGTTTAGAAAAGTCAGGAGGCAAATGGGTGGAGGAGCTCAGTTCAATCATATGGGCCTATCGAACTAACCCCAAGGAAAACACCAGAGAAAATCCATTTAGCCTTGTATATGACATGGATGCCGTATTTCCCGCGAAGATACGCATGGAGACTCACCGAATATAGAGCTTTGATGAAAACCAGAATGAGTTGCTGATACATGATGCGCTAGACTTGATTGAGGAAAAGAGAGAAAGAGCTGTGGTAAAGATGGAACACATGAGGGGATGGATCAGGGCAACCTATAATAAATCGGTAGTGAAGAGGCATTTTCAGGTAGGAGACCTGGTCTTCCGTAGAGCCGACTTAGGTAAGCCCAAGGGAAAGCTAGATGCTACTTGGCAAGGACCGTACAAGGTCACGGAAACTCTTACAGGAGGGGCTTATGAATTAGAGCAAATAGATAGAGTCAAAGTACCCAGAGCGTGGAATGTAGCAAACCTACTAAAACATTATGTTTTATTTATATAAAACATTTAGTTTGAATTTATCCTTGTTTTATTGTATCCTGACCTGATTGTCAGCAAAATTTTAGCCCTGATTGGCTAGGGGTGGATGCCCCAAAAATCCTAACATGATTGTCACTGACATTTTAGCCCTGACTGGCTAAGGGCGAATGCCCAGAAAATCCTGACCTGATTGTCAGTGAAATTTTAGCTGTGATTGGCTAAGGGCGGATGCCGCGAAAATCCTGACCTGACTGTCAGCGAAATGTTAGCCCTGATTGGCTAAGAGCGGATGCACCAAAAATCCTGACCTTATTTTCAGCGAAATTTAGCCCTGATTGGCTAAGGGCGGATGCCCCAAAAATCCTTACCTGATTGCTAGCGAATATTATCCCTGATTGGCTAAAGGCGGATGCCTTGAAGAAACCTGATCTGATTGTCAGTAAAATGTGTCAATCTTGAGTAATTATGGGGTGGATAATCTAAAACACTAGACTTGGTTGTCAGTAGGGTTGCAACCTCGATGGGCTGTATAGATTATTCTCTGGACGACTATCCAGACCCTACTTCAAGGAAAATGTTGTAATTGCTTAATTTCTGTAGATGTGTATTGTGAATAATTGTTGAAGATGTATGAATAGAATAGACTTGGAGAGGAAGGTAGGTAAGGAGAGAGAAAGAGAAGGATAAATGAATCTTGATACCAAAAGCTTGCTTCTCATTCTGCATACGTGCCCTATAAATAATAACATGTTCATGCCATTTGGGACCACACAACAAATATCCCAAACGGTTTTCCATTAAACGACAACAACAATTAAATGGCCAATAACATAAAATTACTAAACTGCCCTCCCTATCTCTTCATATTTCAGTTGGGCCCGGTGCCTCCTCAAATCGCCACGTGTCCGGAGAAGGTCCCCAATTTGACTGTTACCACCTTGCTCATTATTCCCCACTTCACCGCGTTCCATTCCCGAATTAGGGTTAGGGCCTTCCTCCCCAATTTCCTACACATCCTGATCCATACTCACAACAATACCCTCCCCAATTTGAAATCCTCGTCCCCGAGGATCTAAAGATGCAAACTTGTGGCGAATATAGCTCATATCCTCCCAGGTTGTTGTCGGTGCTTGAGCGTCATCCCATTGAATGAGGAGCTGAGGTACCCTCTCCCCGTTTTGAAAGATGTCAATGTGTCCGAGCACTGCGCGAGGTTGCAACTCGAATTGACCCTCCGAATCGGTAGATGGTGGTTCGGTGCAGACCTGAGCACCTGGTTTCGATCTACCTTTGAGCAAGGAGACATGGAACACAGGGTGAATTTTCGAACCATCAGGTAACCGCAGTCGGTATGCCACTTTTCCTATCTTCTCAATTACTTCATAGGGCCCATAGTACTTGCTTTTTAGTTTGAGGTTTCTTCTAACCACCACCGAATTCTGTCTGAAAGGTTGAAGTTTCAAAAATACAAAATCTCCAATTTCAAAAGATCTGTCTTTTCTGTGTTTGTCTGCATATGTCTTCATCCTTTGTTGCGCATGCATCAGGTTTTCTCTAACCACCTCTGTAATGTATTGCCTTTCCTGTATGCTTGTTTGCACATCCTTATTGTCTATGCCGAGTAAGGTTTCATGTTGTAGATAGGGGGTGGGCAACCATATAGGGATTGGAAGGGTGTGAGCTTCAAACCAGTATGAAAGTTAGTGTTGTACCAAAATTCAGCCAAGGGAATCCATTTTGACCACTGTTTAGGGGTCTTGTGAACCATACATCTTAGATAGCACTACAGACTCTGGTTTAATCTCTCACTCTGCCCATCTGATATGGGATGATAAGCTGAAGTCATATCTAAGGTTACCTCCATGTATTTAAACAAATCCTGCCAAAAATTGCTAGTAAATATCTTATCCCTATCAATCACCATACTAATAGGTAATCCATGGAGCCTGTAAACTATGTCAAGAAAGATCTGAGCCACATCACTAGCTAAGAAGGGGTGGGACAGGGTAATAAAATGATCATATTTAGTGAATCTGTCAATAACCACCAGTATAACATTCTTGCCATAGGATTTGGGCAATCCCTCAATGAAATCCATAGTGATATGAGTCCATGCCTGCTCAGGAATAGGTAAGGGCTGTAGTAGACCTGGATAAGAACCCCCATTGGGTTTGTTCATCCTGCATACCTCACATTTATAAACCAATACTGTAACATCCCTTTTCATACAAGGCCAGTAGAACACCATTTTTAGCCTCATATAAGTTCCTTGGATACCTGAATGTCCCCCATATGCTGAAGAGTGCAAAACTCTGTAAATTGTTTGCCTTAATGATTACCACGAATTTGTCTTGATTTTTATTAGTATTTTAGTTTATTTTTCTTATTGTTTTTGGTATAAATTGGATAGATTGAGCATATTTTTGTATTTTCTTATCTCCAACTTATTCTATCACATTTTAATTATAATTAATTAATTTTATGTTTAATATAGGTATTTTGAAGTGTTTTGGCTTGAAGATAGTCAAGGATGGGCGTACGAGTGGAGTTTCAGTGAAAACGGGCCGCGATTTGAAGAATTTAAAGCTGTCGAATTTCTATAACGGTTTTCCATCTGGAACCGTTCTAGAAGCCCTAGCTAACCACAGCTCTCTGTAGAATCGACCCAAGTTGCGTCGGCCGACGCACGCCTGCCGAGCCCTGCCGAGCGCTGCGCACGCCTGTCGACCAGTCACGTCGGTCGACGCCAGAACTGATGTCGATCGACGCATAATTTGCATCTTTTTGTACATATTTTTGCTATTGTTTTTGTATCACGTTGCGTGTGTTTCACTTGCTTTTAGGTGTTTTAGGAGTCGAGTTGGCCGTTTTTCGTTATTTCTAGGTTTTCGTATTTCTGTACGTTTTATTATTAGTTTTCGTAGTTTTTCACTATTTAGTTTTTCTATTGGCCGTAGGACGTCCAAGCGGGGCCCGCGCTTGTTTGGGATCATTGATACTCGACTCGGAAATGAACGGACAAAGCAAGGAAGCGCACGGACGAGATTCGATAAACCGGCGGACGTGAAAAGAACGAGGAATCGAGCCGGGTGCAGTAATCCAGTCGACAGACTGGAGTTCAGTCGATCGACTGACCTTCTAGTCGATCGACTGGAACTCCAAAATCGACTGGATTCCAGAGACTTTTGGAATTTTGGACAATGCAGTCGATCGACTGCCGACGAGGTCGATCGACTGCTGTCGATCGACTGGAACTCTGAGGATCGACTGAATTCCAGGGCTTTTGGCCGTTTTGACAAGAGCAGTCGATCGACAGGAGAGTCAACCGATTGACTGCCTGTCGATCGACTGCTTTACAGTCGATCGACTTAAAATCAGATTTTGTGAAGATTTAAGTAATCAGACGTCTTTTCGAAAAGAACAACTTGCAGCAAGGGCCTTTCCTCCCAGCAAGCTCCTTGAACACAGAACCAAATCCTTTCCTTTTCATTTTTCATCAAATTAGATTCTAGTAATTAGTTAATTAGCTCTAGTATTAGATCCTCATTAGTTAAATTGTTGAGGATTTTGTTTAGATTTCTTCTGTGAAGAATCCTTCAAGCTTTCAAGCTTTTCCATTTCAAGCTTTTGTGGAATCCTTAGTTTGGTAAACTCTTTCCATTGATATAGTTTTATTTCCTTGTTATTTCATTTAATTGTGTGTTGATGTTTGATCGTAATTTAGTTGTTATTTTAATCATCAAACTTCCATTTTCATTTTATAGCTTTCTAGTTTTTTAACTTATACTTTTAAGTTGTTAAGTTGTTTAGATCAATCTTTAAGTTTTTAGAAGTTTTATATAATCTTCCTTTTTTAGAACTTTAATTTTTATTAAACTAATGTTGACTTTTTCAAATAAGCTTGACTTTAATTTTCCCTCCTTTTTCCTTAATTTACAATTATAAGTTTTCTTAGTTATCTAGTTTAGATTAATCGTTTTTAATTAAGCTTTAATTTCCTTTTCGTATTTTAATGTTTTCAAAACTTCTATTTCAATTTGAAAGTTTAGTTATAAAAATCGAAACCAAATCAATGACTACTGCTTTCTTAGTTTAGAATAGTTAGTCGCTACCGACGATAAGAGCAATTAAGAAACCGACAAGCCGATAACATCCATCCTCGAGAGACACGACTCGGGAAGAACTCGCCGCCCTACAACCGGCTCCGTACTCTTGCGGAGACGGATTCCAAAACTAGCGCGTCGAGAATTCGTCGATCAACGCACCTGCCCCAGTCTCTGTAGCGTCGACCAGTTTCGCGTCGGTCGACGCCAAAACTGATGTCGATCGACGCGACGGCCCAAAATCATGACTTTTAGGGTTTCTTGTGCGCCAAGTCATGAAATAACTATATAAACCCTTCATATTTTGTTTTAAACACACAACCATGACCCAAAACACTTACCTAGGGCTGAGAAACCTATTTTCAACACCCTACAACATATCTTAAAGATCTACGTTGAAGATTCAAGATCCGAAGCACCAAGACGAAGACGTTCGTTCAAGCTCCGATTTCTCGACCGAGATCAACCATCCAAAGTTCGATTTCCCTGCGATCTTTAAGCACCTTTAGCTACTTAATAAGTTCTCTAAACTCTAGTCATTATTAGTTTAATTCTTAGTTTTTATATTTTAATTATTTTCGTTTGAGTTCTTGAACCGTTTAGTTATTTCGATTGATTTGAACGTTGAATTGCTGAAGTTTGGACCGGAGATTTTAGTTTTTAATATTATTATAGCTGTTGCATTTATTCTCTTGTTCATGCTTGGTAATGAGATTTGTTCATGTTAGTTTAATTATTGCTTTAGTTTTGACAATTAGTTGATAATTGATTCGTGCTATGTTATTGCTTGAGAAATGTGGATTTGATCTTGTTCTTAAGGAATCACATGCTTAGATTTAATTTGTGGTRGTTTATGCATTCTAGTTAATTAGTTTTGAATTAATTATTTTTAAAATCCTTAAAATAATAATTAGATAATTAATTTAGAATTAACTTAGAATTAATTCTAGTTGCTTTAAAATCCCTAGATTAATAATTCTTAGATAATTTAGTTTCAAGCTTAGGTTAAATTAATTAGTTAGTTTAAAATAATTAGTTGATGCTTTTAAATTTATTAGTAGTTGATAATTTTCAAAAACCAGATTTATACAAGTTCTCGTGTTAAACATTGTGATTAAACAAACATTAGAAATTCCGAACACCAGTCCTTGAGAGACGACTCGAGTTAAGCTTGTCAAACCTACACGCGATCCCGTTATTTTGCGGGCGAGCTATTAGATTTCTGACAATTATTTATAAAGTAGGCACACACAAAAGCTCGAATCAAAAATTGGCGCCGTTGCCGGGGACTGAAATAGGTTTTGATAATGTTTGTTCGTGTTATTTTCTGCTTTTCCGTTAATTTGTATAAAGGTTCTTTGTTTTCCACTCGATGCGTTGATGTTGTTTGCTGTTGATGCGAGGTCGTCGTAGTCTTAAAAACGAACTCGCGCCATTTGTAGACGACGTTGAACGAGTTGGTAGACCAAGAAGACTCTTTCATTCCCCAGAAAGAAATAAACTCGAAACAAATAAGACCAACATGTCTAATACCACACCTATGGGAGGCCGAGGACCGGGAGGAAGAGGAGGAGGACGAACGAATGGTGGTCGAGGGTATGGAGACGAAATTCTTACCCTACCTCGCCAACAACCATATGGGATGACACCTACCGATGATCTAAACTTTGGAGACCCACAAGACGACAATCGTCAAGAAGATCCACCGATTCTTGAACCTAATCAAGCGGATAATGACAGAAACAACCAAATGATCAATAACGAAGAGAATCAAGAAGGAAACCAGTTCTTCAACAATCCAAACAACGGAGGGGCCCAAGGCCAAGATAATCGTCAAGCGGTGATTCCAGGAAATCAGATCAACAATCCACAGAACTTTAGGAATCGAGCGGAAGCTCAAGCATACAATGCTCGTGCAAACAAGGAGTTCTTACGCAACCAAGTTGGTAATGGCGGGCCCCAGCCCCAAAACAACCAACAACAAAATGAGAATATAAATTGGGTGAGAGTAGCGAATTGATTCCAAAATAGACGAGGAGGACGAGAATATAATGATGGTCAACACGACGATACACCGGACGATGAATATGAGGATGAAAACGAGTTTAATGAAGATAATTATTATGAACATAGGGACGATTTTGGAGGAAGACGTGCGAATTATGGAGGAAGACGTGCTCCTCAATATCAAAACGTACGAAAGCAAGGTGACCTCGCATGCCCAACCATTGGAGCATATAGCTCAGTGATAGTTTTAGGCCAAGTGGCTAGGAACTACAATTTGAGGACCGACGATTTGAATCGACTACCCTCTTTCTATGGTTTGCCGAATGAAGACCCATTAGAGTTCGTTCGAGAATTTTACATAGCATTATCTGGGATTCAAGATCGAAGACTCAGTGAAGGACATATTAGAATGAGATACTTCCCTAGTACCCTGAAAGATAAAGCGAAACGATGGTTCAATCAATTACAACCTAACTCACTAACAAATTGGGAGATGGTACACAAGAAATTTGTGGGAAGATTCTACTCATCCCAAACGACAACGAAGTTGAGGAGGGAAATCTCTAACTTCGAGCAATTGGACGGCGAATTGTTTCACGAGGCATGGGATCATTTTAAGTAGCTCCTCAATTCATGTCCACACCATGGTAACAGTGATGAAATGATCAACAATTACTTTTATGAAGGATTATTGCTGAATTTCAAGCAACAAGTGGAAACACGAGCAGGAGATTTTGGGGGCTTAACCGTGTAGGAAGCACGAGATCTTTTTGAATTAATAAGTGACAAGTGGAGGCAAACGAGTTCAAGGCCTCGAAAAATTAGAGTGAATGAGGTTTCAGTTGCGAGAGCGGAGGATGACAAGATCGATAAACTTACAAAGCAAGTGGAGTTGTTGACAAACATGATGATGAAGCAACAATCGCAACCTTCACAAGAGACATGTGGGATTTGTGGAGCATTTGGACATGGAGCTAATGCGTGTTCAGTAACTTTTGATGATGAATCGAACATAGAGGTCAATGCCGTTCAAAACTTCCAACACAACGATTCTGGGTAGAAACCCACAAACCAATTTCAGGAATAACGTGATTCTCCTTTTTTCAAGTGGGGTCCTGAGAACCCATATTATGTGCCGATAAAGCCACAGATCGACCCACGGTACCTTCCTTCACCACCACCGCCTACGAAGGGGTAAACAAATCCAGTTAAACCAAATGATCAATTGTTGGTTTGGCAACACATTCAAGTGACTGAAACGCTCATTAATAGAGAGGGACTTGTGAAAGTGAACGCAAAGTTAGACGACCTCTCAAAAAAGGTGAATAGTATTGACAATCTCTCTAGGATAGTGCATGATCTCGCCAAGAGTGTGGAGAGGATTGATAGGACGATAGGACAATTGGCGGCTGGCATTGCGAGATTAAATAAGGAAAAGGACAATTTTTCAAGTCAAACGGAGCAAGCCTCAGCGATTAAAGTCCTACGCAGTGGAAAAGTGATTGACAATTGAGTTAAGACAAATGATGGATGGGACGAAGAAAGGACGGAGAGTCCAACACCGGTATCGCTAAAAGGAGATGAATCTAAGCCGATAGAAGAATTGCATAAGACACCAAGCCCTTACATTCTGGGATCTTTGAAGGGGAAGCTCATGAACAAAACTCCCACTTCGCCGATAGTCGAAAAAGTTCCATTTCCAAGCCGCCTTCAACCGGCAAAAGAAAATAAGAAGTTCATGGAGCTTTACAACTTGCTGAAGAACGTCAACATCAACCTTCCTCTTTTGGATGTGATCAAAATGATTGCCGGCATATGTGAAGTTCTTCAAGGAACTTGCTACAATACATAGGCGTTCGGAGACAAATCAGTACATTCCTCTAACGGAGGAGGTAAGTGCGTTATGCAAGCAACCACTTCCTACGAAGGAGAAGGATCCTGGAAGCTTTTGTGTCAATATTACATTGGAGAATGGGTAACAAGCACGCGGAATGCTTGATTTTTGCGCGGGAATTAACTTACTACCGCATTCCCTTTATAAGCAATTTGAATTAGGACCCTTGAAGCCGACGAAGATGCGACTCCAACTGGCGGATTGCTCAATTCGATACCCATTAGGTATCATTGAAGATGTTTTGGTGCGAGTAGGTGAATTAATTATTACAGTTGGTTTTGTAGTTTTGATGTCGGGGAGATGCCGAGTGACGACAAGGGGCATACTATTCTTTTAAGCCGTCCATTTTTATCTACCTCCCATGCAGTAATTGATGTGCATAAGGGGAGGATGAGCATGTCCATTTTGGGGGAGAAAGTCACCTTTTCTTTGAAAGATATGAATAATTGCCCTACGCCATTGATGGAAGAAGATGAGTGTTCGTATGTCGACCCGATAGATGCTTGCGTCCAAGAACTCAAAAGCATAACAATCTTGGATGATATGGTAGTCGAGGACGATGATGACTTTCTAAGTTGGGAGGAGATAGCCGAGCTATTTGGAATTGATTTTCACAATATTGGTGATGTCCTCAAAGTTATGGACCCCAACGAAATTTTTGACATGGTGGAGCTAGGTGATCCACCTCAAGCCGAGCATTAAACGTTGAAATGCGTCAAGCATGTGACGTAATATGTTGCACTTCTTGGGAGGCAACCCAAGCGTTAGTTTTTCTTTTTCTTTAATTTTTATTTCAATTTTTATTTAGTTTATCTCTGTTTTTATTGAGTCAATTATTGTGGTACGTCTTTTGTGTGTGTTAATGTGCAGGAAATTTGATTTTACGAATTCATTTCCACCGATCGAGGTCACAATCCGACCTAATTTAGCCGCAGTCCGACAACCTTTCGATGAGCCGCAATCCGGCAATTCAATTCCACACGATGTGCCACCGGGAACTTGCGCAACACAATTTCTATAATCGTTTTTAATTCAACACAATTCCAATCACGAGTTCAAGACGAAGGATTATTGCACGAACGCCTTTTTGGAGTTGCTCGCCAATTTTTCAGGGATGTTCTCTTATTCACTATCTCCCTTTCTTTTCTTTTCTTTTACTTATGGAAATCAGGAGTTTACCTCATTTTTGAAGGGGGGGATGGTTGAGTGTGAATTATAGTTGAAATTTGTGCAATTTCTTAATTTTTTTTGCATGATTGATCACTATTTCTGCGCTGATTTGTGTTTGTATGGCATGCCTGTCGAAGTTAACTAAGTATGATTTGAGGTTCTAGTCTTTTGAGCGTGCATATGTGCATAAAATTCTCAAAATTTATTATTTATATATTGTAAAATGGTACTTGTACACAATTGAGTTCGCAAAACCTAAAAAGCAGCGTCAATTCAAATCTTTTTCATGCAAAAAGCCTGTGAGTAGCCTGAGTGTTTATCATCATTGCATGTACTTGAATGAGTTTTGATTTGAGATCTCTTTGAAACCGCTGTGTGTAGTTGACTTTGAACATGACGTCAAGGCATAAATAAAACCCTATTCCGGCCATATCCATATATATTAGCCACTATAAATTCCCAATGAGCCAATCATAGCCAAATAATCCATTCCCATTAGCCATGAGTGATTTTAAGTCGACTTCTGCATCCATTAAAAGCGTGGGGTAGGAGGAGTTTGTTATTTTTACTGGTTAGTTGAATTTTAGAAATTTACCAAGGGATTTATGATTTTGTAACAGTATTGAGGACTACCATCCTTAAAGAAAAAAAGAAAAAAAAAAGAAAAAGATCCCATAAAAATAGAAAAGGGACAAAATAAAAAAAGAAAAAGAGAAGGATGGTGAGTCTTGTTGTTTCGTGTTTAGTCATTGCCTACGCGCTTTATAAGGGCTTGAGTTTTATTGTATATTTTATGAAGCCTAATATTTAAGAGGCAAGAGTTTTGTTTGAAAGAAGAAGCGTATTATGAGTTTCTATGTTGATTAAGTGGTTTGAGCAAAAAGTCGGTAGTAGAGTTACGAGTTGAGAAATAGCCTTTGTTTAAAGGCTACGTTTTGAGTGTTTAGTGAGGATTTAAATTTTGAATGAGGTCAAGCACATTGCTTCGTGATTACATTAGGTTGGGTGATTTATTTAGCCACACGACTTATATATTCCATACCCGTCCAAGGAGCCTTACATTACAACCGAAAAGACCTTTTCCGATTCTTAGTTCGATAACACACTTAATATGCGGTTGAAAAGAGATTGATTTTTGGTTCTTGTTTATTGTGCTTGTATTTGTATGATTTGAGTGTATACACGTCCTATGCAGCAATGCTCGAGTGCTTTGAGCGAACACCCATATATATTTCCCTTTTGAGAGGATGCATGAATTTGATTTTGGAACGACAATGTAATAAGGGTAGAGTGTTTGACGTTGTGTTACTTGTATCTATATTTTCAAAATTATGTATGTAGCATAGAACGACTCATTGCTTGAGCTGATTTTCTTTCTTGTTATACTTTGAATCTATCATTTGTTCGAGGACGAACAAACCAATAAAGCGTGGGGTAGTTGATTAACACGAATTTATCTTGGTTTATATTAGTATTTTAGTTTATTTTTCCTATTGTTTATGGTATAAGTTGGATAGATTGAGCATATTTTCGTAGTTTCTTATCTCCAACTTACTCTATCATATTTTAATTATAATTAATTAATTTTATGTTTATTATAGGTATTTTGAAGTGTTTTGGCCTGAAGATAGTCGAGGATGGGCATACGAGTGGAGCTTCAGCGAAAACGGATAGCGATTTGAAGAATTTAAAGCTGTCGACTTTCTATAACGGTTTTCCATCTGGAACCGTTCTAGAAGCCCTGGCCGATCACAACTCTCTGTAGCATCAACCCAAGGTGCGTCGCCCGACGCACGCCCGACGCACGCCTGCCGAGCCCTGCCGAGCCCTGCGCACGCCTGTCGCCCAGTCACGTCAGTCGATGCCAGAACCGATGTCGATCGACGCACTTGCCACGGTCTCTGTAGCATCGACCAGTTTCGTGTCGGTCGATGCCAGAATGATGTCGATCGACGCAACGGCCCAAAATCGTGATTTTTAGGGTTTCTTGTACGCCAAGTCATGAAATAACTATATAAACCCTTCATATTCCGTTTTAAACATACAACCACGAACCAAAACACTTACCTAGGGTTGAGAAACCTATTTTCAACACCCTACAACATATTTTCAAGTTCTACGTCAAAGACTCAAGATCCGAAGCACCGAGATGAAGACGTTCGTTCAAGTTCCAATTTTTTGACGAAGAGCAACCACCAACAAGCCGGATTCGCGGAGAACTTTCAGCACCTTTAGCTACTTAATAAGTTCTCTAAACTTTAGTTAATTCTTAGTTTTTAGATTTTAATTATTTTCGTTTGAGTTCTTGAACCGTTTAGTTATTTCAATTGATTTGGACGTTGAATCACTGAAGTTTGGACCTGATATTTTAGTTTTTAATATTATTATAGCTGCTGCGTTTATTCTCTTGTTCATGCTTGGTGCATGTTAGTTTAATTATTGCTTTAGTTTTGATAATTAGTTGATAATTGATTCATGCTATGTTATTGCTTGAGAATTGTGGATTTGATCTTGTTCTTAAGGAATCACATGCTTAGATTTAATTTATGGTAGTTTATGCATGCTAGTTAATTAGTTTTGAATTAATTGTTTTTAAAATCCTTAGAATAATAATTAGATAATTAATTTAGAATTAATTCTAGTTGCTTTAAAATCCCTAGATTAATAATTCTTAGATAGTTTAGTTTCAAGCTTAAGTTAAATTAATTAGTTAGTTTAAAATAATTGGTTGATGCTTTTAAATTTATTAGTAGTTGATAATTTTTAAAAACCAAATTTATACAAGTTCCCGTGTTAAACATTGTGATTAAACAAACATTAGAAATTCCGAACACCAGTCCTTGAGAGATGACATGAGTTAAGCTTGTCAAACCTACACACGATCCCGTTATTTTGCGGGCGAGCTATTAGATTTATGACAATTATTTATAAAGTAGGCACACACAAAAGCTCGAATCACTTAACTCTGAATTCCCTCCCACTACAAGCCTGCCTTTGTACCTGAGTATGCCTTCATGCAGTGTGTATTCAGGGTAAGAATGAGGGTTGATTGTGTTAGATCCTATTATTTTAGACATGTGTGAGTCCCCTTTATAGCTTTGTACAACTTGTTGCACCCAGGTTGGAGTGACCACAGATATTGCCTCACAGCTTTCCTCAGGGGAAGTAACCCTTGACAATGCATCAGCCACTCTGTTGTCACTTCCCTTCTTGTATTCAATCACGTAATCCAAGCCTAATAGTTTGGTGATCCACTTCTGTTGGGTGGGTGTCATGACCTTCTTATCAAGTAAGTGCCTGAGTGCTGGTTGGTCAGTTCTTATGGTAAACCTACTTTCTTGTAAGTAGTGTTTCCACTTCTGTATAGCAAGGAGTACAGCCAAAAACTCCCTTTCATAAACAGATAAGGCTTGATTTTTGGGGCATAGGGTCTTACTCATATAGGATATAGGCCTTCCTTCTTGTATTAGCACTGCTCCCACTCCTGTACCACTGGCATCTGTTTCTAAAATGAATATTTTCTTAAAATCTGGCAGTGCTAGTACAGGGGTACTAACCATTGCTTCTTTGAGTTTGGTAAAAGCAAGCTCTTCCTGTTCTCCCCATGAAAATTTTCCCTTTTTCAGCAACTCAGTGAGGGGCCTGCTCAATACTCCATATCCCTTTACAAACTTCATGTAATACCCTGTTAAGCCCAAAAAACCCCTTAGTTGTTTGACATTTTTAGGTGTTGGCCATTGAACCATGCTACTGATTTTGTCAGGATCAGTTGATACTCTTTGGTGGGAAATTATGTGTCCCAGATATTCAATCTCCAACCTCTCAAAATCACATTTTCTCCTCTTAGCATACAACTGGTTCTCTCTCAACTGTTGTAGGACTTGTTCTAGGTGAGCCCTGTGCTCATCCAAATCTTGGCTATAGACTAGGATGTCATCAAAAAAAAACCAAAACTGACCTCCTTAGGTAGCTACTGAAGACATGATTCATTAGGGATTGAAAGGTAGCAGGTGCATTACAGAGTCCAAAGGGCATAAACAAGAATTCATAGTGTCCATGGTGAGTTCTAAAAGAAGTGAGAAATCTTGAAGTACCCTGACCTCAGGTCAATTTTTGAAAAATATTTTGCCCCATGAAATTCATCTAAGAGTTCATCAATTACAGGTATTGGGTAGTCATGTTTAATAGTGAGTTGGTTCAAGTACCTGTAATCTACACACATTCTCCATGTAGAGTCCTTCTTTTTAACCAAGATGACAGGTGAGGCAAAAGGGCTTTTGCTGTTCTGAATTATTCCTGCCTCCAACATCTCTTTGACAATTCTCTCTATTTCATCCTTGTGCTCATGGGTAGTTCTGTATGTGTATTGATGCTTTGGCGAACTGTCAGGTTTCAGCACAATCTGGTGTTAAATTTCTCTGCTAGGTGGTAAGCCCTTGGGCTCCTCAAACACATATGAAAACTTATCCAATAACTCCTTGAATACAGGGTTGTCCTCCTTCTTAGGTTTCTGTAAGGCAACCCAATAGGCTTCCTGTATTCCCTCTCCATCATCCTCATGTAACAACTTATAAAGGGTTGGTCCTGTGATGAGCTTAAGTTCAGCCTGTGTAGTAATAGCTTAGAGTTTGACCCTCTTCTGTCCAGTGTTTCATGTCACAGTCATTTTATCATAGTCCAGATCTATTCGAGTGCAGGATTTGAGCCAATATCCTCCCAATATTAAATCATACCCCTCATGCTTCAACAACCTTATTGGATAACTGAATTTCTGCCCCTGCATACTCCACTGAAATCCTTCTATCCTGTGGGAACTCATCATCTTATACCTATTGGCCATGTTTCAGCCCAAAAAGTGGACTACCGAAATAAAACCTGAAAAACCCAAGAGCTTCCCAAACCTACACCATAGACACGAGTTAGAAAGGACCACCGGTGGTTTTCCGGTGGAAACCTCTCCGATGCTTAAGTCAGTAAGCGTTTGAGGTGTTTTTCCAGAAAATAAGAAGGAATGTTTCAAGAGAATGACATACCTCTCTCAGCCTTGGGGCTGAGATATTTATAGTTTCTCCTAGTGGAGACCCCAGTCGGGATCTCAAGAGCACATGCCGCGAATCAAGGGCCGTTTTGGCAACCAATTCTGACAAGTGGTCCCACTTGTCTCTTTGCCGGGAATCAAGGAAACAGGTTCCCCCTGTTCCAGGCCTTCCTTATTTCCTCCTCCTATATTACCTCGGTATTAATATCAGACTTGACTCTAGCCAGGTCTTCTTTGTTCCAGGTCTTCCTCAGTCCGTATTATTTCAGCTCTCTAGGATTCTAGCAGAATTCAAGAAACCAGAACTGTCCTGATCCAGCTCTTCTTTCCTTTTGTGTCTCTGCCGTTCAACAGGTCAAATCTTGCTATAATGAAGACGAGATCTATTCCTTAGAGGACTTAATCAGGTCTTTCACCCAGACCAGGCTAAACTTCAGTCCCCGAAACTTCAGCTCGGCATAATCTTCAAGCTTTTAGTGATCTCTTCAAGATAGCTAAGTCAGAAGAGATCTCGAGTGATAACCACCTCTTCCTGACATTCTGTTTTATCGGGAGGGTTAATTAGATCTTTCTCTGAGACAGAGCTGTTCTAGCCCTCTCTTAATTTATCTAACTACTTTGAGTCAGAGCTACCCCAAATCAGGTCTGGCGTATATGTTGCCCTATCAACTCCTCCCCCCAAATAGTTGGGGTAGATTGGTAATATCCCAAAGCTCTTTCGAAATAAATGAGGCCATTCTATCTTTTATGACTTCTCGTACTGAGGGAATCCCGAGATATCCGCCTTCCAAACAACCCTAATTATTGGCATTAGTGGTGTCGGTTTGCTTTCTAAAACGGTCCCTATTCCCACACGTCTTTTCCGTAACTGACAACTTGGTGGCGTGTGATTTGACCTAGGGTGGTTGACGCTCCAGCTCACCACGTAAAGTACTGTTTGCATTAAATGCGGGGATTCCATCAAATCCCGCCCTCCTCGATTTCCGATTTTCAAATTCATCAACTTTCTTTTTGTCCCTCCATATTCCTTCTTTCCATTCACTTTCCAAATTCTATTTTCCCAGCGTCCTGAATTCTCTCCTTCTCCAAAATTCCGGTGACTTTTACAACTCCTCTCCACTTCTGTCCAGCTTTCACTATCTTATAACCAGGTACTCTATAATCCCCCTTTAAATCATGTCAGTAGTTCCTTCTCCATCTGATTCCACCGAGGGGAGTTAATCCGCCGCGCCGGAGAACTCTACCTCTACTGTACATTTTTCTTCTTCAGAGTCGCCTCCGGCGGCTTCTCAGGAGGAACTTCCAGTAACCTTCTTAGGGAGACCCCCAGTAGTTCCTCCGAATCCCCCTTCCGACAATATCTCTTCCATAGTTAGTAATCAAATCTTGCGAGACATCCGAGCCACCTTTAATATTACCAATGATTTTATCTTTACCAGTCTGTCACCGAATGAGAGAGCTTTCGCTCCCCCGCCGCAACACTTAACCTTCTACCTGGATCAGTTCCACGCCGGCTTAAGTCTCCCCGTCCACCATTTTATCCTTACTGTTTCCCGGATGTACCAGATTCTGGTGCATCAGTTTCTTCAGAATGCTTTCCGGGTAATGGCGGGTTTTCATCTGGCGGCCCAATACTCTGGAATAACTCCCACGGCCCAACTCTTTTACTCTCTCTTTTTGGCTAAGAGTTCTTCGGGCTTTTTCTATCTCTCTGCCAGACCAGACGTTCATTTCTTGTTTGGTCTGCCTACATCCCACAAGGCCTGGAGGAAGAAGTTCTTCTTCATCCAGTGTTCTGGAGATTGGGGTTTTTCTCCTGTCTCCATCGATCTCTTGCCGCAGCAGGCCTCCCTACCCCGGGGTGAGAGGCCCCCACACGTAGCCCAAAAAATAGCAACCCTCAACTCCAAGCCCATGGACATCACTAAAGTCCTCAAACCTGACCTCTTAACCTTCTTCATAACCCAACAACAGAGCGGTCCTCTACCAGATCGCATTGGTATTATTTCATGCTGACTATTCGTTTATCCTTGTAACTTTGTCATTAATGAGTACTAACAACTCTATCTTCCTGTTCCTGTAAATATGTTGAAGGCGCGCTTGGAAGCCAAGGCAGAGAAAGCCACCAGGGCTGGTCAAAAGAGCCTGCTGGGAGAATCTTCCAGAGCTTCTCCCACCGGCAGCACTCCCTTTAGATCCAGCCCCAGGGGCAGACCCAGGCAACTCCTGCTACTGTCCCTCCTCTGGAACCGTGAGGAAAAATCCAGAGCCAGCAAAGAGAGCCGCGCCTGAGTTGGGAGCCCCAACCCAAGTGATCCCGTTTTCTGAAGATCCTGGGGAAGAGCAGCTGCAGAGGCGAAAGAGAAAGAGGTCTGAGCCAGAAGTCATCCCTGAGGTAATCCCTCAGGCCTTCCAGGTCCCCTCCAACCCTAACCAGATCTTCTTCAACAGGTCTGTCCTGAACTGCCCAGGTGAAGTAGCTAGGCAGTTCATGATGGGCTTAGCTCCTGCCGCTGATCGCCGGACCGCGGACAAGATGTCCGATCCTGAATTGGTGGAGTCCTTCTGCCGATCCGAGGCACAGGTAAAGCAATTACCACATGTCCCTTCCTTATCCCCTTTTCACAAGTTTCGGCTAACTTTCCTCTGCTCTACTTCATCTGGCGGCCCAATACTCTGGAATAACTCCCACGGCCCAACTCTTTTACTCTCTCTTTTTGGCTAAGAGTTCTTCGGGCTTTTTCTATCCCTCTGCCAGACCAGACGTTCATTTCTTGTTTGGTCTGCCTACATCCCACAAGGCCTGGAGGAAGAAGTTCTTCTTCATCCAGTGTTCTGGAGATTGGGGTTTTTCTCCTGTCTTCATCGATCTCTTGCCGCAGCAGGTCTCCCTACCCCGGGGTGAGAGGCCCCCACACATATCCCAAAAAATAGTAACCCTCAACTCGAAGCCCATGGACATCACTAAAGTCCTCAAACCTGACCTCTTAACCTTCTTCATAACCCAACAACAGAGCGGTCCTCTACCAGATCGCATTGGTATTATTTCTTGCTGACTATTCGTTTATCCTTGTAACTTTGTCATTAATGAGTACTAACAACTCTATCTTCCTGTTCTTGTAAATATGTTGAAGGCGCGCTTGGAAGCCAAGGCAGAGAAAGCCACCAGGGCTGGTCAAAAGAGCCTGCTGGGAGAATCTTCCAGAGCTTCTCCCACCGGCAGCACTCCCTTTAGATCCAGCCCAGGGGCAGACCCAGGCAACTCCTGCTACTGTCCCTTCCTCTGGAACCGTGAGGAAAAATCCAGAGCCAGCAAAGAGAGCCGCGCCTGAATTGGGAGCCCCAACCCAAGTGATCCCGTTTTCTGAAGATCCTGGGGAAGAGCAGCTGCAGAGGCGAAAGAAAAAGAGGTCTGAGCAAGAAGTCATCCCTGAGGTAATCCCTCAGGCCTTCCAGGTCCCCTCCAAACCTAAACAGATCTTCTTCAATAGGTCTGTCCTGAACTGCCCGGGTGAAGTAGCTAGGCAGTTCATGATGGGCTTAGCTCCCGCCGCTGATCGCCAGACCGCGGACAAGATGTCCGATCCTGAATTGGTGGAATCCTTCTGCCGATCTGAGGCACAGGTAAAGCAATTACAACATGTCCCTTCCTTATCCCCTTTTCACAAGTTTCGGCTAACTTTCCTCTGCTCTACCCCTTTATACGGTGGTGTTCAGAGTTTCTCTGCTAGCCCAAACGCGTTACTGCAAAAAGATCTGAAGGCGGAGATTGAACTCTTGAAGAAACAGAGGAAGGAGCTATTGGCCAAGTATCATGGTCTTGACGGCGAGGTGGATATGCTCAAAGCAGAGCTGGCTACGGTTAAGGAGGAGTTATCGGACTCAAAGACGGTGCAACAAGAAGCGGAGGGCAGGGCCCATGCTTAGGCCATCTTGCACGAGGAAGAGCTCAAAAAGCTCAAGGAGAGAGCCAAGAAGGCCAGGGCTGAAGGCGAGGCTGATGGAGAAGTCAAAGTTCTTATGGAAGGAGAGCCAAAATGGAGGCTCGGATTCCTGAACTCTGAAGAAGGTCTGCGCCTGATCCAATTAACTCGAGCTACCACGCGCCAGGCCTTTCTTGGATCGGTTGAGCTTTATGACCTGCTGGTTTCTGAGGTGGAGGCATTCTTCCTTCTCGGCGTGGATGCTCATGCCAAATGGATATCCGAGAATCCTTCTCTGCCTTTTGACCGAGCTGCCCCTATCACTGGCGCGTCCGAGCCTACCTCCTTCACCTATGTTGCCGAAGACGACCGCCTCCATCTGTTGGATGATCTGACTTTTGCTGACCACATTCGCCAGACCTTTTGTTCTTCTTCCTCAGCGTCTTGTCCTCCCCCCAACCCAACACTGGCGATGGTGGTGGCCAATTCCCCAACCTTCGCCAACTTGGGTGATTTGGAAGAGTCTACGTAGTTCGCGAAAGATTTTGCTGAGGTGTCTCAAGCTCCAGATTGGCGTGAGGAAGAGCGGTGTCAGCCAATCTGCAATGTAGCTCGTGCTGTCCAGGAAGCCTGTCTACTTAATTCTACTTCTCATGTTTTCTTAAAGACAGATCTGTAGTTGTGGCCTGTGTGGCTGATCTGTTCTATTTTGTTTATCAAAATATCTTTGTACTGAACTGTCTTTGATCAATAATAAATGTGTTTTGTCTTATTGCGACCTTTGGCCTTCTAGGGTTTCCTGGCTTTCTGGAAACCCTAGTACTTTTATTATTTGGCACGTGCTTGTCTTCTTTATAAATACGTATATGCATGCTTCATTTTTTCATCATTCATATGAAAAATGTCTTCTTCTCCTTTGATCTAAGAACTCAATACGGTGAAGAGAAAAAGCATCTCTCTGGTTGTGGAGAAATTCAAGCTTTCCGATCAACTGGTCTTGCTCAAGGAAAAAATCGGCTATCTGTATCGCCTTCTGGAGAGAAAGAGGCAGAAGAAGCGTCATTATAAAAGAGAATGGGCCGAGCTCCGACAAGTCAATCGCCAACTACAAGAAGAGAAGGCAGATTTGGCCGAATCGGTAAATTGCATAACCGTCATTGCTGGCGAAGCTCATGCTCTTGCGGAGAGGTCCGACAAGTATCGCCGCCGTCTGCATGAGATAGACCGTGAGCTTTGGCGCGTTCGCCGAGTTTTGGCCTCAGATCGGAGGTCTTCACCCAGATAAATGTCTGGGTTTTATCTCTTTTATTTCCTGCAATTTATTGTAATCAAAGTTGCCCACCTTCCTGGAGGGTGTGTGCAACCCGCTTTTTGTGTTTTCCAGCAGTTAATGAAATATGTGAATTTTATGCTTACCATACGTGTTTTCTCAGTTTTTGCTCAAATAAACTTTGAATAGGTTTTTGGCCTACTCAAATCATTCAACTTATGCTTATATCAACGTTAGCAATTCAGAACTTACCTCATAAGGCTTCATTCTTTGCTCGTGTACTCTAGCTGACAATCAGGTCAGGTAAATCGGGGCATTCATCTTTAGCCCATCTTGACTTAAGCTGACAATCAGGTCAGGAAGATCGTGGGCAGCCATCCTAGCAAATCCTGGCTTTAAAATGACAATCAGGTCAGGAAAAATTGAGGACATCCGTCCTTAGCCAATCCTGGCTCAAAATGACAATCAGGTCAGGAAAAATTGAGGACATCCGTCCTTAGCCAATCCTGGCTTAAACCGACAATCAGGTCAGGAAAAATCGAGGACATCCGTCCTTAGCCAATCCTAGCTTAAATTGACCATCAGGTCTGGAAAAATTGAGGACATCCGTCCTTAGACAATCCTGGCTTAAACTGACAATCAGGTCAGGAAAAATCAAGGACATCCGTCCTTAGCCAATCCTGGMTTAGACTGACAATCAGGTCAGGAAAAATCAAGGACATCCGTCCTTAGCCAATCTTGGATTAAACTGACCATCAGGTCAGGAAAAATCGAGGACATTCGTCCTTAGCCAATCCTGGCTTAAACTGACCATCAGGTCAGGAAAAATCGAGGACATCCATCCTTAGCCAATCCTGGCTTAAACATGTACTCAAGTTTGTGATGCACAAGGAAGAACCTGCAATTTTATTAAACCAAATAAATAAAAGTCAAAAAATTACAATCATGTGTAAAATTTTCGTAAATTGGTAATATTCCAAGCACGGGGGATTGCTGTCCCATCTAGCTCTTCCAGCTTATAAGCTCCTCCATCTAGGACTTGGGTAACTCGAAGGGGTCCCTGCCATGCAGCATCCAACTTTCCTTTGGCTTTTCCTAAATCAGATCTTTTCAAAACCAGATCTCCCACCTGAAATTGTCTTTTTACAACAGATCTGTCATATATCGCCTTTATACGCCCCTTGATGTGTGCCATTCTGGCGGCTGCTCTGTCTCTTCTTTCCTCAATCAGATCCAGAGCATCTTGCATCAATAACTCATTTTTCTCCTCAACAAAGTTCTGGATTCGATGAGTTTCTATGCTAATCTCAGCAGGCACCACAGCGTCTATACCATAGACTAGACTAAAGGGCGTCTCCCTTGTGCTTTCCTTAGGATTAGTTCTGTAAGCCCACAGAATTGCAGCCATCTCATCCACCCATCTAACCCCAGCTCTTTCCAATCGGGTCTTGATCCCCTGTACTAGTATACGATTGGTGACCTCTACTTGACCATTAGCTTGGGGATGGTAAACAGAGGTGAAGTGCTGGTCAATTTTCATTTTTGTACACCAAGCTCTGATTCTGGCACCCATAAACTGGGTACCATTATCTGAAACCAGGATTCTAGGGACACCAAATCTACAAACGACATTCTTCCACAAGAACTTCATGACAGCATCCTCTGTAATTTTCGCCAATGCTTCAGCCTCTACCCACTTGCTAAAGTAGTCAATCGCGACTATTAAAGATTTCTTCTGGGCGGGGGCCATGGGGAAGGGGCCTACTAAATCGATCCCCCACTTGGAAAATGGACAAGGAGAGCTCATTGTCATGAGTTCTTCTGCAGGCCTGTGTATCATTGATGGATTCTTTTGACATTTTTCGCATATTCGTACAAAATCCTCTGCCTCTTTTCGTAGGCCTGGCCAGAAATATCCCGCCTGTAAGATCTTTCTTGACAGGGCTCTGGCTCCCATATGGTTGCCACAACACCCCTCATGGATTTCTCTAAGTACCAGAGCTCCTTCTTCCTGGCCCAGGCATCTTAAAAGAGGCTGGCCAAATCCTCGCTTGAACAACTCTCCTTTGATTAAGCAAAATCTGGCAGCCCTGGTTCGAATCTTTATCACTTCCCTCCTATACTCTGGCAAGACCCCTTGCTCTAGATATACCTTTATAGAGGAGCGCCAATCCTCTTTTTCAATGACCGTGCACACCTGCTCAGTCCCAAACTCTCCATCTGCCTTCAGTAGAGTAATCACCTTTTCCTGAAAATCTGTAGCCGAGCTATCTTCACCAAGAAATCAGCTCTTCCATTTTCCTCCCTAGGAATCTGTAGGACCGTTAAGCCTTTCATACCTCTGGCGAGTTCTCTAAACTTAGCCAAATATTTCTACATATTTTCCTCCCTCATCTCAAACTCCACTGATTTGTTTGCAAACAAGCTGAGAGTCCACCCTAGCGCACACCTGATCTGCGCCCAGGTCTTTCGCCATCTGAATCCCTCTTAAGAGGGCCTCATACTCGGCTGCATTATTGGAAAATGTTGTATTCAACCGGACGGCGAACTCAGTGGACACGCCTGCTGGATCCATTAAGACAATTCCAGCTCCACAGCCCTGGTTACAGACAAAGCCATCCATTAAAACTATCCATTCCTTCAGCTCACCAGTAGGACCGGTCATTTCTTGCATGAAATCAGCTAAGGCCTGAGCGTTGATTGCTGTTCTGGCTTCAAACTCAACATCGAATTCACTGAGCTCTATAATCCATCTGACCAACCTTCATGATGCCTCTGGCTTATTTATTATAGCTTTTAATGGAAGGTTGGTTCGTACGACTATGCCATGGGGGAGGAAGTATGGGCGCAATTTCCGAGCTATACCTACCAGGGCTAACATTGGCCTCTCTATCCCTACATACCTCACCTCGGCGTCGTGCAAGATCTTTCTCCAGTAGTAAACTGGTTTCTATACTTTGCCCTCTTCTCGGAGCAAGACCGAACTGACCACCTGCTGTCCTATAGACATGTACAAGATTAAAGGCTCCCTCTGGACAGGCTTCGTAAGCAAAGTCATATTGGCCAGGTGCTCCTTCAATAATCTAAACACCTCCTCACATTCATCGCTCCATTGAAATTTAGATTTCTTCCGCAAGGCCTGGAAAAATGGTAAGCTCTTCTCTACAGACCTGGATACAAAACTATTCAGGGCATTGATCCGTCCTGCCAAGCATTGCATTTCTTTCATGTTTCTGGGCGCTTGCATGTCCATGATGGCCCTTATCTTCTCAGGGTTAGCTTCGATACCCTTTTTCTGTGACCATGTAACCTAGGAATTTTCCAGCTCTGACCCCAAACGCGCATTTCTTGGGGTTAAGCTTCATCCTGTATTTTCGTAGGGTATAAAAGGTTTCCCTCAAGTCGTCCACATGCGATATTGATTTCATGCTCTTGACTAGCATATCGCCCACATAAACCTCCATGTTTCGGCCGAGCTGGTTCTTGAACATTTTGTCTACCAATCGTTGGTATGTAGTACCCACATTTTTAAGGCCAAAAGGCATGACCACATAGCAATACGTCCTCTTCGATGTAATAAAGATAACATGTTTCCAGTCCTGTTTTGCTAGCCTGATCTGGTGATACCCTTGCAAGGCATCCATCATGCTCAGGAGCTCGCAGCCGGAAGTGGAATCGACGAGCTGATCAATCCTTGGCAGGGGATAGTGGTCCTTCGGACAGGCGCGGTTTAAATCTCGAAAATCTATGCACATCCGCCAATCAGCTGTCTTTGGGACCAAAACCGCGTTGGGAAGCCATTCTGGAAATTGTATTTCCTGGATGTGCCCCGCCTTAAAGATCTTATCCACCTCTACCTCTATAATGGCCTCCTTCTCTGGCTCGATATTACGCTTTTTCTACTTGACTGGCTTCACGTCCGGGCAAATATTGAGGCGGTGTTCAGTGACCTCTGGATCGATCCCCACCAGGTCTTGGGGAGACCAAGCGAAAACATCCACGCTTTCTTTCAGTAGCGTCACCAGGTCTGTCAAGACCTCCGGGCTAAGCGTCGCTCCCACACGGAGAACTCGACTCTCAACGCCTGGGACAACCTCCACCAGCATCAACCCTTCCTCTCTTCTCTCTAGATCTTGTCGTGGCTGCTCTATCCGAGCCCGTTTACTCACCCTCTCTTCCTCACTATTTCACCTGACACACTCAACATACGTCTGTCGTGACGCATATTGATCCCCTCTCACCTCGCCAGTTCCATCCCCAGTGGGAAATTTCATCATCATGTGGAAAACTGAGATTACAGCTTGGAACTGACTCAGGGAAGGTCTGCCAAGCATAACATTGTAAGAGGATGGCGCATCTACCACCAAGAAATGCACCGTCCTAGTCACGCGATATGGCTCTTCCCCCAAAGTAACCAGGAGCCAAAACGCTCCTAATGGTTTCAGGGCACCCCCCGCAAACCCTACTAGGGAGGTAGTCACCTCTTCGAGCTCGACGTCCAACTTCAGCTTTTTAAAGTAATCAAAGAAGAGGATATCAGCAGAGCTCCCTGTATCCACAAAAATTCTCCGCACGTTATAGTTGGCGATGGTGGTTGTTATGACTATAGCGTCCATATGCGAAGCTAGGATGCCATCGCAATCGTCTGAACCAACGGAGATGTTTGTTGCAGACGCCAAGTGTCCAACCTCTCGAGAAGTCCTGACCAGGTCCTTGGCAACTCAGACATAATTATGCTGGGTTCTCTTAGAGTGCTCATCCAGCTCTCTACCTGTAATCATTTGTATTTCTCCGTGGATGACCTGAGCTTGGTCAGATGTTCTCCCTCCAGTTCGCACCCTGTCCTGATCTCCCTTGCCTTGCTGAGACCGGTCATGACTCTTATTGCCAGATCTGGCTTCTTCTCTTCTCATGCGGACGTACTCCTTTAGGTGCCCGGCCTGGACCATCCTTTCCAACTCATCTTTCAGATGGGTGCACTGATCAGTATCATGCCCATACTCGTTATGAAAGCGGCAGAAGCGGTCAGACCTTTCCTTCCTAGGCCTCTGCGAGTAGGTCTTGGGCCACTTCAGGTCTGGGTGCTTCTCGATCGCCAAAGGGGTATAATTGTCAAAGCGAGGTCTCCCTCCAGACAGGTCTGGCCTTGGCTTTTTTACGGCTCCTCTTTCTTCATGATCATATATTTCTCTCTTCTTCTCTCTCTCATCCTTGATCTTCAAAGCCTCTTCCAGATGAATATACTTCTCTGCTAGTTCCAGGAGCTCTCCGAACTTTAGGGCTGGTTTGACTACCAGTGATTAGAAGAAATCACCTCTCCTCAGACCCTGCGCCAGGGCGTTCACCATCAGTTCCTCCGACGCAGAAGTCACCTCCATCTTAGCATTAGTGAAGCGATTAATGTAGGCGCACAAACTCTCCCATTCCTTCTGCTTAAGGCTAAACAGTTCTAGAGGCATCTTCTGGTACTTCCTGCAGCTGGTAAACTGGTGCAAGAAGGCCGAACTGAACTCATCAAAATTACTAATAGAACGAGGCGGCAACTGGCTAAACTAGAGATGTGCCGACTTGGTAAAAGTCATTGGGAAGACCCGACACATAACAACGTCCGAAAATTTATGCAGTGCTGCCACGATCTCGAAGCGACTGAGATGTTCCCACGGATCCGTGGTTCCATTATACTCGAAGCCCAAGGAGCGATATGAAGCTGGTACGTCTTCACGCATGACCTCCTCAGTGAAAGGGGTGCCCCGCCGTGCTGGTACTGCACCAGTACTCGTCAGCTTTCTCTTGAATTCCCGCACCTCTTTTTGCAAACTCTGCATCTATTCAGCCAGACCTGGATTAGTCTAGCTTGAGGTTTCACCATCGGAAGTGGAGAGGAGCTCCTCTCTATCCTAAAGAGGAGTCCGATCCACGCGCTGGTTGCGCAGTGGCTCGGTGTCCGCCACCGGGATAGTCCGATCTGGCCGCGCACCAGGCGGTGGCGTCGAAACTTTAGCAAATTTTTTATCAACTGCTGCCTCTACGGCCTTGTCGATTAGCTCCGATAACTGCCTGAGCAAGGCGTCATTCAGCAAGCCACCAGCAACATGCGTTGGTTCGTCAGAGGAGGACGGAGCGGCGCCTGTTGCAACCCTCGCTGATGGCTTGGCTCCATCAGGACTTGCCTGGGGTGTCTCTGCTGATCGCGGCATACCCCACGGCGTGGAGGAGATAGGTGTTCACCAAGTTCCCCCACTAAGTTTCTTCGTAATCCGTCAGAAGCCATGGAGAAGGAGCTCACGTCTTAGCCCAGATTTCCCACAGTTCGCGCCAATTGTTTCAGCCCAAGAAGTGGACTACCGGAATAACACATAAAAAACCCAAGAGCTTCCCAAACCTACACCACAGACACGAGTTAGAAAGGACCACCAGGGGTTTTCCGGTGGAAACCTCTCCGATGCTTAAGTCAGTAAGCGTTTGAAGTGTTTTTCCAGAAAATAAGAAGGAATGTTTCAAGAGAATGACATACCTCTCTCAGCCTTGGGGCTGAGATATTTATAGTATCTCTTAGTGGGGACCCCAGCCGGGATCTCAGGAGCTCATGCCGTGAATCAAGGGCCGTTTTGGCAACCAATTCTGACAAGTGGTCCCACTTATCTCTTTGCCGGAAATCTAGGAAACAGGTCTCCCCTGTTCCGGGCCTTCCTTATTTCCTCCTCCTATATTACCTCGGTATTAATATCAGACTTGACTCTAGTCAGGTCTTCTTTGTTCCAGGTCTTCCTCAGTCCATATTATTTTAGCTCTCTAGGATTCCAGCAGAATTCAAGGAACCAGAACTGTCCTGATCCAGCTCTTCTTTCCTTTTGTGTCTCTGCCGTTCAACATGTCAAATCTTGCTATAATGAGGACGATCTCTATTCCTTAGAGGACTTAATCAGGTCTTTCACCCAGACCAGGCTAAACTTCAGTCCCCTGAACTTCAGCTCGGCATAATCTTCAAGCTTTTAGTGATCTCTTCAAGATAGCTAAGTCAAGAGGGATCCCGAGCGATAACCACCTCTTCCTGACATTCTGTTTTATCGGGAGGGTTAATTAGATCTTTCTTTGAGATAGACCTGTTCTATCCCTCTTTTAATTTATCTAACTACTCTGAGTCAGAGCTACCCCAAACCAGGTCTGGCGTATATGTTGCCCTATCAGGCCACTTTACAAGGACTAGTTTTTCTGGTTCTAGCTTACACCCAAGATTGCTTGCAGTTCCATCCTTCATAAAACTTAAAGAGTACTCCCTTAACAATAAGGATGTGGAGTTGGTGCTCTCAATAGTAGCCCACCATCCTCATAGTGGTTACTCCAGCTTCACCAGACATTGTGTTTAGGGTCATCTGCACCTCTTCTAAACCTGTTGTTGGTTCCTCAGGACATATCTAGTTATCCTGAGCCTGTGAATAGCTCATCGCTTCTTCTTTAGTCATAATCATATAGTTGACCTTGTTTTTGCACCTGTGCCCATAGGTGAATTGCTCATCATAGTTATAGCAAAGGCCCTTTTCTCTCCAAGCAGCCATCTCACTGGTAGTTAACAACTTAACTGGCCCTCTGCTGCTCTGGGGTGTAACTGTACTGATAGGTGTGTCTTGGGTTGCCTCAACCCTAGATCTTGGGGTTGGGTAGGTACTTTGATTATTCTGGTGGAATTCCTCAGCTTCTTAGTGATAGCCTTGAGTTAGTAGCTTCTTCCTGCCCAGCTCTATTATTTTCTGCAAGGTGTGGGGGTTAAACATGGTGATAAAGGCCTGCAGCTCATCATTCAACCCACTGAAAAAACTTGCAATGAAGTACTCTTCATAAAACTGCCCATGAGTTCCCAACATCATGCATGACTTAAGATCCTCAAACCTTTCAACATACTCTTCATAATTACCTTGGAATTTTAGTTTATTAAACTTTGCAATAATTTTGGATTCCTTTAATTCTTCAAACCTGGCAGAAATTAATTCAACAAACTGAGCCCATGAAACATCACCCAATCTAGTTCCCCAATTCTGGTACCATAAGGCTTATTTTCCTTCAAGATGCATGATAGCTAGGTTTACTCTCTGTGGGTCTGATATGTTTGGAATTAATTTGAAATAACTGTTGCACCTCAGTATCCAAGCTCTAGCATTACTGCCATCAAAGTGGGGAAAATCAATTTTAGGAATAGGGCTCATAACCTGGTTAAATGGGTTTTCTCTTTGCCTGATTAACTACTGATTTCTGTGGCTAATATTGTCAATTGCAGGGTGTGGAGGTGGTTCTCCCAGGATGGACCCTTCTGCAATTTTCCTTCCTGGACTTGTGTTCTGCAGCTGGAACTGGATTGATGAAAGGATGTTTGCCAGCTGATAATATCTATTGCTTAGCCCCGATAAATGGTCTTTAATTTCTGATCTGATTCCCGTAATTTGCTCCTGTAGATCGGTAGTTGTGCTGGTCAATTGCTCTTGTATTTTAATTTCTGTTAACTCTCTTTTTTTTGCTTCCATTTGGAGTGTTTGGTCTTTTTCTTTATGTGCTTCTTGTAGATCTTTAAACCTTGTAACTTCTGCCATGCCCAAAAGATGGCTTTAGATACCAGATGTTGTAATTGCTTAATCTCTACAGATGTGTATTGTGAATAATTGTTGAAGATGTATGAATAGAATAGACTTGGAAAGGAAGGTAGGTAAGGAGAGAGAAAGAGAAGGATAAATGAATTTTGATACCAAAAGCTTGCTTCTCATTCTGCATACGTGCCCTATAAATAATAACATGTTCATGCCATTTGGGACCACACAACAAATATCCCAAATGGTTTTCCATTAAACGGCAACAACAATTAAATGGCCAATAATATAAAATTACTAAACTGCCCTCCCTATCTCTTCATATTTCAGCTTGGCCCGGTGCCTCCTCAAATCGCCACATGTACGGAGAAGGTCCCCAATTTGACCGTTACCACCTTGCTCATTATTACCCATTTCACGACGTTCCACTCCCAAATTAGGGTTAGGGTCTTCCTCCCCAATTTCCTACACATCCTGATCCATACTCACAACATAAAAACAAAATGAAAAACATCTGAGGCAAAGAGTATTCTGATACACCACAAAATTTCACGAGCTTGATTGAAATACATTAAATAAAAGGAAATGCTCACATTTTCTAGAAAAAACGACAGCACAGAAATACATCAAAAGGAAAAAACTGAAATCAAATCACGTGAGACGACATGGGTAAGAAGAAGAAGCCCTCTTGTCGGAAGCCCAAACCTGGCGAACACGCCACAGTTCGCACTCAGTCTCATGGAAATGTTTTGCGGTACAAATCCGCTCGTTCAAAGGCGGAGTGAGCCTCGCTAGCAGTGACGATTAGTCGACATACTGATTCAAGTAGATCAGCTTTCTCCTCTTGGAGCTGACGGTTGAGCTAGCGGAGCTCAGCCTATTCGTGCTTATAGTAGCGCTTCTTTTGACTCTTCCTCTCCAAAAGCTTGCATACTTGAGAAAGTTTTTCGTGGAGCACAGAAAGTTTGTCGGAAAGATGGAAGTTTTCAAAGAAGAGTGCGAGATTTTTCCTCTTTAGAGTGTCGATCTCTTCTGGCAAAGACGAAGAAGCCATAATGAAATGCATAATGGGAGAATGAACATATATAAGAAAGTTACGGCACGTGATCAAGAGAAAACAGTACTAGGGTTTCCTTAAATCAAGGAAACCTTAAAATTACAAAACGACAAATTGTTCAAAGTACAAACAAAAGTTGTTCCAAATACAAATCATCCACACATGCAAAAGAACAATCTAGTCTACATTATCGTAATCTTCGGTATTCAGCTCTCCCCCAACTTGATCGGTTGACCTGGTGTCCTTTCCAAAATCTCGCTCAAACTGGGTGTTGCCTTGAAGCTCATCCAAGTTGGTGTAGGTAGAAGAGGCCACAGTCACTGATAAGTCCAAGGTTAGTGACTGTTCTTGGAAGGCTTGGCGAACGTGGGCAGTGAACTCCTGAGCCCCGAGTTGGTGGAGTCGGTCATCCTCCTCAACATATGTGAAGCTGGTGGGCTCTGGAGGGTTCTTTAGAGGAGTGAGGCGGTTGAAAGGAACCATAGGGTTCTCGGAAGACCACTTCTCCTGGGCATCCAGGCCAAGGTGGTAGTAGACCTGGGCCTCGTGGAGAAGGATATCGTATAAATCCATGGAACCAAGGAAGGCTACCCAAGTCACCTCCCTGGTCACTTGGATGAGCCTTTGCCCTTCCTCCAAGTTCAAAAAGTTGGCTTGCCCCCTGGCCTCACCATCAGCTCGACCTTCAGCACGAGCCTCCATCGCCAGCTCCTTGCCCAACGTCATATGGATGGTCACTTCTGCTCTGTCCCGTCCCACCTGTTCTTGAGACTGTGCAACTCGACTTGAACCACCTTCACCTGGGCCTGAGCTTTCCCCAACTCCGTTTGGGCCTCCTTTAGCTCAGAAATTCGCTCCTTCAAGTGGGCCACGAGCCTCTGCTCCCTCTCCTTCAGGGCCGCATGCTCCTTGGCCAGATTGGTGCTCATCATAGAGCCTTCAGCTCGGGCTATCAGAACAACCCTATTAACTGAGGCCTAAAAAAAAAAGAAAATAGAAGGAGGTGAGATCATGCCTAAAATAAAACGGACATGGAGCAAAGTAAGTGACTAACCCTGGCTTCATCTTGATAGTAGGACTCGATTATCTCAGAGCCCGTCCACTTGTCCAGGACCCGCCTGTCCGCAGAAGGGTAGTGCACTTTGACAAAACGAGCTGCTACCATCCCTGAGCAGTCCAAAATGGATGGGCCGTTGAAGAAGTTTTGGTTGGGGGTGACATTTTGGACCCCGTAGGGATGGCTGAAATTGGCTCGGTATTATCGGGATTCGATTGCTATGTGAGAATTGATGTATTTTTAACTTGTAAAACATAAATGATAACGAAACTAAAATGAAAACTATGAAACTAAACTATCTAAGAAATGTAAAATGCTAGTTGTTAGGATGCCTCAATTGTATGCCTAAATTGAAAGTGCAAAGCAATAATGAAAATATGCATGGAAAAGCAATGTTTCACCAAGTACAACTAAAATAACCTAAAGTACAACCATGCATGCATGATCATGAAATTTGAAATAATGAAAATTATCAAAAACAAAAAGCATAAATGGAAAGAGCAATAAAAGTGGACGTGAAGGTTTAAATCTTTTCGAAAAATAACAAAAAACGAAGAGTAGATCTAAGATTCAACATAAAACTATGCATGAAAATTAAATTCAAAATAAAGCATGTGAAATACTTAAAATAAAAATGATCAAGGACTCAGTCTATGATCTTGATGTGTCACTCATCTAGATTCCATAGCCAATTCACAAGATTTAACAATTAATCTATGAGCTAAGTTAAAATTCATAATAAGAAGAACAAGCATGAAATTGAAGAACAAGGATGAAATTAAAGGGAATCTTCCTTGAATTAAAGAGTGAATCCAAAGCTTGAATTAAATTACAATCAAAATAAAATCCAAAGGAGTACTTGAATTCTTCTTTGGCTTACAAACCCAAGAAAATGCTTAAAATTAAAACCTAAGAATTAGAAAGAGAAAAATAAAATCCAAACTCATGCAAGATTTGGGAGAATGAGAGATATTTCCAAGATTAAGAGTTCTCCTCTATTTATACTAGGTTTTTATTGGGTTTATATGGGTCAATTTTGGCTTTTAAGGCTTAATTTCTCGGGGTTGACCAAGTTTGACCCAAAATTAGGCTCCCTAGACACTTGGCTAGCCTTTTTGGCTAGGTTGGCTCGATCTTGGCTCGGTGGTTGGGGACTTGGGGCGTGGATGGGCGATGGCGCTTAGACCTTGGTGTCAAGTGTTGCGAGCCGCCAAGGCGTCCTGGCGTCACTCTTGGCGTTGATTATGGCGAGCGCCAAGACGTCCTGGTGTCACTCTTGGCGTCGATTGTGGCGAGCACCAAGGCGTCCAGTGGCGTGCACCAAGGCCTCTTGGCATCACTCTTGGCGTCAAGTGGCGTGCCTTGGCTAGTATTCCAGAATGTTAGGCGTTTTTGGAGCCTCTCCTAGCGTCAAGTTTGGCTTGGAGTTTGGCGTGCCTTTGCTTGTATTTTGGCCTTCAATGCTTTTACCTATGAAAATAGGGATYTTGAACATAAAAACCCAAGAATCTCACCAAACCTCAAATTAATTGAAGCCATTTAACCCAATTAAATAAAAAATTAACAAGAAATATGAAAAACAACAAAATTAGAAAAACCACCTAAAAAACCTAACTAATCGGCTCAAAAATACTAAAAACAATATAAAATTCTAATTAAAAACACGAGAAAAATACCACAATTACATGCAAAACAACTACCCCACACTTATCGGTTTGTTCGTCCTCGAATAACGAAAAGAATCGAGAATGTACATGCAATGAATATTATGTAAAAAGTAAAATCCTTGTGCTTATCCTATATTAAGATAATGAAAGTATCAACATAAACTCGTTATCGTCAAGCATTGCTCGTATTGCTCTTCCACAATTGAAAACCAAATCGATGACTTCCTCACAAATGGATTTGTGAGGGTGTTCGCTCAATTCGCTCAAGTGTTGATTATAAGGACGTGTATACGCTCGAGTCGGATAATGCATGCACCTTGTCAAGATTTCACAAATCGGAAACTCAAAATCGCCCATTGTACATGATCAAAAAAGAATTGAAAGAGGTCTTTATTTCGGGTTGTAATGTTGGCTCTTTGATAAGGTATGGAATATTTGGATATAGTGTCTAACACACGATCAAACGTGATCAATAACACACGAAATTCTAACTTCTAAAGTCCGAAGCTTAAAATCGCTTCACCCTTCCCCAAATTACCAAACTTTTCATTCGAAACCCTTTCGTACACTTACACACTTTCCTGATTTTTATTTCACAACACTTGAAAGGTTTTTGAATTTACTTCTTTTTACTAGATTTAGCCTTTTTGAACAATAGGATTTTTGCTTGAACGCACGCTTTATCACTTTTCGTGATTTGTGTTGGAACTTTTTATTTATTTATTTATTTTTTCTTTTTCTTTTTTTATAAGAAACTCAAAACCCAAAACCCACAATTTATTTCACTCACATTTCTAGTCAACTAACAACATACACTCTCACCTCATAATTTATGAAGATATAAGAGCTAAAATCGAGCTCGGCTAACAAGAAACAGGGTATAGGCTCAAGGGGGCTCATTTAGGATATTTGAGTAACTTATATATTTGGATATGGCCGGAATAAGGGTGATATATGTGCCTCGAGGTCATTTCAAATTCAATCATATACGAGCAAAATCAAGCCACCTCAATGTAATTTCCATAAAAAATGCAAGCATGCCGATAATTCATACAAGGCTACTCACTAGTTTGCACCGGGTTTTGAAGACAAAATAAAAAGAGCTTTTAGATCTTTGCGATCTTCTTACGAGTAAATATTATATATATATATAGGCGGGTTTTGGACGAAGCACAAAAAATCTAGCTCTTTACACAAGAGGGCATAAACATGCAAAAAACCGACAAGTAAACTATTCAAACTTTCAAGCATATGGTGATTGCTTAACAATGTAATAAAATCACACAAGACATAAAATTTGACTCAACCATATAAATGCACAATTAGTAAGCGTCACTTCGCCAAGAATGCATCACGCCGCCATTGCTCAATTTTAAAAATAAACTACCCACCACCCCATACTTAAGTTGTGCAATGTCCTCATTGATTTTGATGAGAAATAAGTAACAAGGAGGGCGAGTAAGAAACTTCCTTAACCGAGCGAGTTTTTGATCAAGCTTGGTGGGTCCACTTAAGCAACCAAATAGCCCGATCAAAATCAAACACGGTTTGAGTCTCTCGGCTTCATGAACGCTATTATCTTAAAAAAAACAACCATGGTTGGAGTCGGACGATTCTTTCTTCGCGTAAAGACCACAATTTCTTTGCCACGTGCATTACCCTCTTGATTCACCACTGGCCTGCTTTCATGCCGTTCTCCTCCAACGCTCTATACTTTATTACTTCCTCCATGTCCCATTCTGAACCCCTTGTTTTTATTTGAATCAACACCCCATCTCCCGACGGCTCAACCCTCCTCCTCCGATCCCTTGTCATTATCAACCGCATCCTTATTCATACACATACAAGTCAAGAGCAACTTTCTTAAAGTCTTGTATTCCTTGCGACTTTCCTTCTGATATTGATCTTGATGTTCTACAAGACTTTTGTGGCTTCAAGGTTTTGGTCGAGATGATCGATGACTGAATTTTGGAACGCCCTATTCTCTTCATCCCGACGCTCACTTACCGTTCTCAAATCCCGAACCTCTCGATAGACCCCCACCCATCCTTCCAAAGGGGTATCGGGAACCGTGGGTGAATACTTTGCTTGATTATGGGAGGAACCCTAAAATGAAGATGAGGGTCTTAAAATTCTCCTTCTCTTGAGTGGTTGCACCTTCACGTCGTGGGGGATAAGGTTGATCTTTCGAATCTTAAGGGTTTGTACCCTAATCTCCGTACTTCTATTCCCGCGTGCAAGGCTAAAATGGTGATAAGGGGTCCGAAGCTAAGGTTATTCTTGGAGATGGCTACTTGAGATTCAATTATAGAGATTAAGAGTAAAGGAATACAAGGGCGTATGCACACCATAGTCAAACTAACTCGACTAGCGAAATCTTGCTTGCTTCTCGCTTTCCAAGAATAACATGAGCTATGAATCTATGCATGTAAAATTAAGAGTCCTCCTCGATATCCCATGCTGCCCCTCTCTTGAAATCTTTTACCACGTCGGCCTTCGATATTTCACTCAAAAATTATGGATTTCAATCTCGGGGAAACTTGCTTCCAAATGAACCTTCTCCCCGCCAAACTTTAATCCCAAGGCTTGAAAGAGCACGTTCTCGTCCACCTCGATCTCTTTACCGGCAAGCCTACAAGTAAAAGCAGAATTCCTACTTGCGAGAGTGGCATAAAACTCTACCACAAGCTCCCGATAACTCCCCCCATGAAGATTTGCCAATCGGTCGCAACCAAATAACTTGACCATCTTTAACACGACTACATCAATCGAATGATTAGGTCATTTAACATCATCTTCGATTTCTTTCATCGCAAACACTCGGGGCTCGGTAATGGATCGCCTTCACAAATTCAGGAATTTAGACCCTTCTTCCTCGAGCGTGGCATCACAAGACTCAATTGAAGGAGTCTGAATTCTCTTACCCCCCTTTTGAGACGCTCTTAGAGGCATTGGTTCGAGATTTTGGTGGAGAAAATGACATTTCAGTCGGAGAACTTAGTTCCAATTAAGAGTATAAATTGGGTGAAGAATTGGAAATGGGGCTCGTTAATAAGACAATTTCACTCTCCTAGGCGGTTCGAAGTCAAAATACGAATAGAAAACAAAGATCGTTCATTTGGGCATTTTGTCGAGCATATAATGATCAAGGGAAGAAAAACAAGGGATTTGGTGCAAATGGGTATTGGAAAACTCACTAACTCCTGCCCAAGAATCCAAATGTATAAAGGGTTTTAGAGAAGAGGGTTCTAATCTATTTACCTTGTTCAATCTTGAAATTCCATGAAAAATAGGGAGAAAAGCATTTTCGGCTTAAAGGGTTCACCGGAGAAGGTCACTGGGGAACGGGGGTCCAGTGATTCTTGATGAAGAAGAAGATGATGATTTAGAAAGTGGTGGAATCGTTCGTGAAGAATTTGTTCGTGAAGAATTGGCACTGCTGTTTCCCACCCCTTTTTTGTTGTATGTTTCTTGTGAACAATGCACCCTAGTGGCGCACTTTTTTTTTTTTATTTTCTCCCTTTTTTTATTATTTGGATTTGGCATGAGGTGGCGAGGTCCTTGGCGTCACAGTTGGCCTGGAGTGGCATCGACTTTGGCATGAAAGTTGGCGTCAAGTTTAAGCAAGCGAAGCGCCGCCTGCGGGCGTGGGGTCACACTTGGCATCAAGTGTGGCGTGAGTTTAAGCAGAACTGCCAAGGCCTCTTGGCATCACTCTTAGCGTCAAGTGTGGTCAGCGCCAAGTCTTGGCGTCAAGTGGCGTGCCTTGGCTAGTATTCTAGAATGTTAGGCGTTTTGGAGCCTCTCTTGACACCGATTCTTGGCACCTATGAAGCAGTTAGGAGTGCTCGAACTCATTCCCCAAAGTATTTTGTCACCCACAACATTCAATATAGCAAAAACAACAGACGTCCTTAGATTAATTAAACTCAATAAACTAAATAACGTCAAAATAAAATCAAGAAGAAAGTAGGAAAGTAAGATAGAGGGGAAAGGAAAGTGAAAATCAAAGAAAGAAATAAAAAGAACTTGGGTTGCCTCCCAAGAAGCGCTCTTTTAGAATCATTAGCTTGATGAACTCCCCTTTTTAATCATGAAGAAGTCAAGGTGGGAGGATCCACCAAAGCGATCACTTCCTCGTCGGGAGGCAAGAGGAAGCCGTGACAGTAGGGCTTGACCCGATGGCCATTGACTTGGAATTGCTCTTGAGTCATGGGGTCGATCAAGGTTACCGCCCCATTCGGGTTGACGTCGTCAATTGTATAGGGTCCCATCCATTTTGATTTTAACTTGCCGAGGTGGAGGGCCAAGCGGGAATTGTAGAGCAAGACGGGCATACCAACCTCAAGCTTCTTCGAAATTAACCTCTCATCATGAATTTACTTCGTCCTTTCTATATAAATACGAGCCTTTTCATATTGAACATTTCGAAGATCATCCAACTCCTCCATTTGCAACATCCTTTCAAGATCGGCCTCCTTCAAATCCATGTTAACGACTCTCATTGCCCAAAACGCCTTATGCTCAATCTCAACGGGTAAGTGACAAGACTTTCCAAATGCCAAATGATAAGGGCTCATGCCTAGAACCGTCATATAAGCCGTACGAAGGGCCCACAAGGCATCGCTTATCTTTCTCGACCAATCTTTTCGATTAGGTTGCACCGTCTTCTCAAGCACGCTCTTCACTTGTTTATTACTTGTCTCGACTTTCCCCGAAGTTTGGGGATAATATTGCGTAGCTATTTTATGTTTGATCCCATAGATCCTCATGAGTCTCTCAAATAGTTTATTGTAAAAATGGCTACCACCATCACTTATTATCACTCTAAGGAGGCCAAAACGAGCACAAATATTCTCTCTAACAAACTTGACAACCACCTCGACATTATTTTTGATTGTGGGGATGGCCTCGACCCATTTTGAAACATAGTCAACCCCCACAAGAATGTACTCATAACCATCAACCGACTTGGGAAACGGCCCCATGAAGTTAACTCCCCATACATCGAAGATCTCAACCACCAAATTTCCCAACCAGGGAATTTCATTCCTCTTCGAGATACTCCCCGTAAATTGGCATTTGTCGCATGTTTGAACATGGACTTGAGCATCATAATGTAGCGATGGCCAATACAAACCTACGCTCAAAATATTAAGGGCCGTTTCTCTTCCTCCAAAGTGGCCCCCGGTTTGGTGATCGTGACAAAAAGTTAAGAGATCTTGTATTTCATCATCGGGGACAAAACTTCTAATCATCCCGTCCTTTACCACTTTTTACATTAAAGGATCATCCCAATAAAAGCTTTAACACTTGATAAGGAAACGTTTCTTTTATTACCAACTCATATCCATATGAAGATCACCATTTGCCAAGTAGTTCGTATAATCGACATACCATAGCGCTTGAGCCACTTCCAACAAGTTTTCGTGAGGTAAGTTTTCACCTATTCCTATCCCTTCCCCTCCCTCCGTGACCAACCTTGAAAGGTGATCGGCTAACACATTTTTGCACCCCTTACGATCCTTAATCTCAATATTGGATTCTTGAAGCAATAAGATCCAACGAATGAGGCGGGGTTTTGCTTGAGGTTTGGAGAATAAATAGCGCAACGCGGCATGATCACTATGCACCACGACTCGTGATCTAACAATGTACGACTGGAACTTCTCTAGAGCAAAGATCACGGCCAAGAGCTCTCTCTCGGTTGTCGTATAATTCTTTTGGGTATCGTTGAGCATCAAACTCGCATAGTAATCCACCTTCAATAACTTGTCAACTCATTAGCCAAGGACGGCCCCCACCGCTTCACTCGAGGCATCACAGATAATTTTGAAGGGCAAGCTCCAATCAGGAGCTAGTACGATGGGGGCGAACACAAGACTCTTCTTAATCGCCAAGAAAGCATCCTCACAAGCTTTGTTAAATTCGAAAGGGACATCATCACTTAATAATCGGCATAAAGGGCAAGCGATAAGATCATTGATAAAATCCGGCATGCCCAAGAAAACTCCTCACCTCTTTCACATTAAGGGGAGGGGGTAGCTTTTTGATAACTTCAACTTTGGCCTTGTCCACCTCAATCCCGCGTCCCGAGATCACATGCCCAAGAACTAGGCCACTCTGAACCATGAAATGGCTCTTTTTTCAACTGAAGGTCAAGATTGTCTCTTCACATCGGGCTAGCACCTCTTCAAGATTCTTCATGCATTCGTCAAATGAGTCCCCATAAATGGAGAAGTCATCCATGAAGACTTCAAGGAATTTATCAATCATATTGGAGAATATTGAGAGCATACACCTTTGGAACGTCCCTGGGGCATTGCATAGCCCAAGTGGCATCCGTCAGCAGTCAAACGTCCCAAACGGGCAAGTGAAGTTGTCTTAGCTTGATCTTCGGCTGCAATTGGAATTTGGTAATAGCCTGACAATCCATTTAAGAAGCAACATGAATAATGGCCAGCTAGTTTGTCCAACATTTGGTCGATAAACGTAAGGGTGAAATGATCTTTCTTAGTGGACGCATTTAATTTCCTAAAATCGATACATATCCTCCACCCCGTTGTAGCCCTTGTAGCCAACAAATCTCATTTTTCATTGTCAACCACGATTATGCCGCTCATTTTTGGTACCATAAGAACGGGACTCACCCACTCACTTTCGGCAATTGAGAAGATCAAAACCTCCTCCAACAACTTCAATATCTCGGCCTTCACGATCTCTTTAAGATTCTTATCCAACCGCCTTTGGAATTTTTGAGAGGGTTTGGCGTCATCCTCCAAGATTATTTTATGCATGCACGTCGAAGGGTTAATTCCCTTGATATCTCCGAGACTCCACCCAATAGCTCGTCTATGAGCTTTAAGAACTTTGATTAACCTCTCCTCTTCTTCTTCATTTAGATTGGAAAAGATAATAACCAGCTTGATTTCCTCCTCCTCCAAAAAGATATATTTGAGGTGATATGGGAGAGGCTTTAGCTCGGGCTTGTGCCTCCTCTCGACCTCGTTGGGGGTTAATTCAAGAAATACCACTCCTTCAAGGTATTCGTCAAATTTTGCAATCGGTTTGATGACTCGTTTCTCATCAACAAACTCTACCCCCCTTCCAAAATTCGGTCGTTTCCCTCAACAACACTTACACAAGCGCTCTCACACAAATTGGTTTCATCGGGAAGTACAAAAGACTCAATGCCAAGATCAAAGACCTCATTATCCACAAAACCACCTCTAGCATCATCCTCTGGCTCAATTAACTCAATGCACTCATCTGCCATGAAAACCTGCTTGACTAAATCTTGGATTTCATCAACGAGTAGGCAATATACATGATAAATACATGATGGAATCGTCGACAAGTTGGTCATAGAAAATGTGACAGATTCACCCGGGACAGACAATATGAGATTCTTTTATCCAACATCGATTAAGCATTGTGTGTTGGCCATAAAGGGGCGACCAAGCAAAATGGTATGCTCGGAACCATCATTAGAATCCATGCCAACATCGAGGACAACAAAATATACCGAGAAAACGAGCCCTCCGACTTTGACTAGCACATCTTTAATAACCCTCTTCGGATATCGAATGGACCGATGGACCAATTATAAGCAAATCCGTGTCTCTTGCAAGTGTGCTAACTCCAGTTGCTCATAAATCGAGGGCGGCATCATATTAATACCCGCCTCAGAATCAAGCATACCATTTGTGACTTTAACATTTCTGAACATGATATCAATATAAAATGAGTTGGGATCCGCCTTCTTGAGAGCCAAAATTGAAGGGTCACAAACCACGCTCGCCTCTTTAGATAGCACAACTTTCTCGTTTGTAGCGCTCACGAGCTTCTTGGAGGAAAGTTACTTGAAGAATATAGAGTAAGCGGGCATATCCCGGATGGCATCCAACAATGGGAGAGTGATGTTGACGTTAGACAAAGTGTTGTAGAGCCTTTGGAATTGATCATCTTTCTTGTTATTTTGAAGTCGGGATGGATAATGCTTAGGGGCCTTAGGAATTGGTGGCTTATAAGCATTTGAAGATTTGTGTAATCCATCAGGGAGTTCCTTTGTTGGGGTGGGACTCGTGGAGGTAGAATCAAAAGGATTAGACCTCCTCTTCCTCGGATAAAGGAGCAACCTTGTTATCAATGACCCGACCACTTCTAAGGGACATGATCGCGTGGGCGTGTGATGGTTGAATCGGTAATTTCCCCTTCTCATTTGCTTGCTTGAGCATATTTACATCGGTATCCAATTGCCTAATTTTTATGTCCATATCATTAAATCGAGCATCAAACGAAGACATCATGATGGAGAGTGATTGAAATTATTGTATGATTAACATTAGATTCGGATCGGAGGCCGGTGCTGGAGCATTCATCGGGATAGGTAGATGAATTCGAATCTTTACCCACCAAATATAGCTGCGAGCAGGTAAATTAGAGTTTCTATTATTATACCCCACAAGAAAAAAATAATTAGATATCTTAATCTATACTTCAATTAGTCTTATTAATTGCTTAATTAATTAGTACCCATGATAGGAGAACACGAGCACCAGCAAATTTGTTGTCCCAGCTGAAAAATTACAGAAACCCCTTTGTCTTGTTTTCTCTTTAGAAAGTTTTGCCCTATTGATCGGTATTTTGTATTTCTGGTAAAAAAGTGTTGAAGGCAAAATCTGATTTCAGATTCACTTCTAGTAGACCAACATTTGTATTTTGTATTACTGATAAAAAAGTGTCGAAGGCAAAATCTGATTTCAGATTCACTTCTGGTAGACCAACATTTGTGTCTAGGGAGGCATGGGACTGTTGGATGAGATATTGGAATGATCCCCAAGTAGAGGCGAAGTCATAACAGGTAAGTAAGAATCGACGCAACGACAATCTAGGAGATGGTACTGGTTGTTCGAAGCATATGGGTCGATCTCGCTCGGTTGTTGCCCATGCGAAGACATATGTAAGTAATTTAATATTTTGAAATTTCTTAACTGTTAATTTTATGTATATCTTTTTAATTATTAATTTTTCGAAGTAAAACAATACTTCACAAATCCATTTAGTATAAAAGAATTTGGTTGTATTGGATGATAATTTCACAATTAAGTATATTAATATAGTATAATCGGAAAAAATATATATAGATTTTTTTTGGCAACTGAAATCTTGATTTTATATGGAAATTTTCATAAAATAGACAATCTAAGTTTTTAATAGAATTGTTAATGTGCATTAACATTTTTTCATCGAGCCCAAATTTAGTATCTTAGGATTTATTTGAACTTTTGTGAAGCAAGATGAGCATGGGAAGGACCCAACTGTGGTTGATACTTTTATCAGCTTGCATATGCGTAAATATGGGACGTATATTGACGAGAAATCTAAGAAAATAGCTGTAAGTATATTAAACTTGAATTATTATTCCAGTTTTAATTAATATTGATACTGTTGTGATGTCCAAAAAACTTATTTTTGAAGGCGAATGTGACTTAGATTTTCGTAAGTGCAGTAGGCGGGGTGAAGAAGCAGTGCTTGTATGGAACTTATAGTGTGAAGCATAAATATGTCGACTTGCATTGTAGTTCTTCCTCTTCGACATCTGCGACATCATCATACATGGAGACGGCAGAACTGCGAACTCAGCTGGAGATGCTCACACAACAGTTGGCTGACAGGGATGCCAATTTGCAGCACGCTTTAGAGGCGGAACGTGCTGCTCGTGCGGAGATACAGGCACAAATGGCAGAAATGATGGAGCTTTCTCGTCGACAAGGTGGACCACCTCCGCAACCAAGACATTTCCTCCAAGCTTTCGCTTGTCGTTTTACATTTTGGATGTTGCCGCTTGACATTTAGGATATTATCATTTTATCTTTTGGCATTATAAATGTTGTGACTATTTATTTGATATTATTTTTGTTTGTCACTTTGTATTTTGGATATGTCACTTTTTCGTTTGATAATATTTTAATTGTCATTTTCTATTTTTGGATTGAGTTAAAATTGAGGTATTTTCTAGTTTATTTGGTGATTTAGTATTTGTTTGAAAAATATTTGGTTACAGGTAAAAATGTAAAATATTAAGAAGGTTTGTTTTTGATACATTAAAATTAGCAACGGATAATAAATTCCGTTGCTAAAAATGGGGTTTCTATTGTAGCAACGGATTTACTCCGTTGCTAAATTTCAAAATTAGAGACAGTATTTCCATTGCTAAATAGCAACGGACCTATTCTGTTGCTAAAATAGCTAAAAACAGAGTTTCTATTTAACAACGGATTTATTTCGTTGCTAAATGTCCAAATCAGAGACAAAATTTCCGTGCTATTTAGCAACGGACATTATTTCCGTTGCTAAAAATCGGTATTAGAGACAGATTTTCCGTCTCTATTTAGTAACGGATTTATTTCCGTTGCTAAATAGCATCGAATTAGAGACAGGTTATTCTGTCACTATTTAACAATAAAATTAATTTTGTTGCTAAATAGATACGGAATTAAATCCGTTGCTAATCTTAGCAACGGTCATTATTTCCGTTTCTAATAATTAGCGACGAGCATTATAGCAACGGATTTGGTCAGTTGCTAATCCGTTGCTATTTTAATTTAGCAACGGAAATTACATATTAGCAACAGAAAATCCGTTGCTAATTTCCAGCTTTCTTGTAGTGGAAAAGGACTCACATGAGGAGGAGCTCTTGTATTGGCATTGGCATAGCTATAGTTCGGATGCAAGCGGTTGCTCGGATGATAAGGAGGGTCGTGATTCGACGGCTGAGCAAAGGGTGGCTTAGCAACACCGTGACCCAGTTGGTACCCTTTCACCCCACAAACGTCCTCCGATTGAGGCACCAGCATGTAATAAGAGGGATTCAACGGATAATAAAGTGCTTCATGCCCAACAATACCATAAGACAAACACGAAGGATCCATGCTCGGGGAAGACATCTTAGCCATTTGATCCTCCTTAGCGGCCAATTTCTATTCTAAATCAAACTCTCTAGGAGAACGAGCGTCGTTTACATTGTTGACCTCATTGTCACTAGAATACAAAGCACGGGAAGATTTTGAGAATCACTTGAGGGGTTTGTTCCTTCATATTACCCCCGGCTGACGTATCTACCATGTATTGAAATTGCGGGTCCAATGCCTCATAGAAAGTATGGATCAAAAGCTACTTAGGCATGCAATGATGTGGGCAACTATCGAGAAGTTCTTGAAAATGAGCCCAAGCGGAGTGAAATGGTTCATTCTTCATTTGCTTGAATGAAATTATTTTTACCCTCAAGTCGGCCGTCTTTTCCATGGAATAGTAATGATCTAAGAATGTTGCCGAAAGCTCATCCCATGTATGAATCGAATTTGGGGGGATACCCATAAACCACGACAAAGTTTTATCTTGTAGAGCATATAAGAAACAACGAGGCCGAAGATGCTCCAAGCTCATCATATTCGGACGATGAAAACTCGACACTTGCCACATAAATTGCTGGAGGAATTGGAGAGGATCTTCTTTTAAAAACCAATGAAATACCGGAAGTCTAGTAAAATCAAGTGAATGGATGTCAATGTCCATCACCTCAGGGGGTATAGAAACGCGTGATAAAATCGGTGCACCCACGAAGGCCTTGCTAACTTCTTTCATGGCTAAGACGGGAGCTTGGGCATTAAGATTCAATCCACCAAATAAAGCATACGGATTGGGAGTTTCTTCTAGAACCTCGTGAAAGGCGCCTCCATAACCGGGACCACCACCATGACCATTCAGATTCACATTCGGCATAGGATTGGAATTATACACAGGGGAAACACCATACGGGCTGGGATTTGGGCTCGGCATATTCGGAAAATGTTGAGGAGCACCATAGCCATATGGACCGGGGTTCAGGACTTGCACATTCGGGTAGGGATTCGGAGCTCCAAAACCACCAAAGGACCCATTAAACCCCACATGGTTTGCACCGTGCCCTCCCATACTGGGTTGACCAATGCCATGAGAACCGGGGGAAACGTGGTTTGCACCTTTCCCTCCCACATTTCTGAATCCATTGAAACTCATCCCATCCCCAACATGGTTTTCACCATGCCCTCCCATGTTGGGAATGTTACCTCCATGACCAAAAGAATCAGAAGAGTGAGAAAGGGGAGCGGTACCTTAGTGTAGGCCCATGGCATGTCCATGAGTGGTAAAACCACTCCCTTGATTTCCTAGAGCTTGGTCGGGAGGGGTTGTGGGAATTGGAGTCGAAATCCTAGGTTAATCGTTCGGTGGGGAGGGATCAACATGAACACCGAGCTCGGAAACCTAGAGCTTTGAGGGTCAACCCGTGGTGATTTCCCATTTGAGTTAGGAAACGGGCTGGTACTCAGAAAATTAGTCGCCCATATCGGGAGTGGTAATAAAGGGACATCGTAAACATCTTAAACGGTCGGGGTTCGAAATGTAAGGAACCAATTTGTTGTTAAGTGAACGACGACCTTGCATGCACTCAAAGAAAGCGTCAAATGTGAAAGAAAGCTAAAAACTCAAAGAAACTACAAGTAAATCAAAAGCCTTAACCAAGCCGAGTCGTAACGATGCCATTTTGAAAGAGTTATTTTAGTGGTATAAATGGTTCATTGGCTAGGTATTATCGGAATTCGATTGCTATGTGAGAATCAATGTATTTTTAGCTTGTAAAATATAAATGAAAATGAAACTAAAATGAAAACTGTGAAGCTGAACTAACTAAGAAATTGAAATGCAAGTTTGTAGGATGCCTCGGTCGTATGCCTAAATTGAAAGTGCAAAGCAATAATGAAAATATGCAAGGAAAAGCAACGTCTCACCAAGTACAACTAAAATAACCTAAATTACAACCATGCATGCATGATCATGAAATTTGAAATAATGTAAATTAACAAAAACCAAAAGCATAAAAGGAAAGAGCAATAAAAGTTGATGTGAAAGTTTAAATATTTTCGAAAAATAACAAGAAACGAAGAGTAAATCTAAGATTCAACATAAAACTATGCATGGAAATTAAATTCGAAATAAAGCATGTTAAATACTTAAAATAAAAATGATCAAGGACTCGATCTATGATCTTTATGTATGACTCATCTGGGTTCGATAGCCAATTCATAAGATCTAACAATTAATCTATGAGTTATAGCAAAATTCATAATAAGAAGAACAAGCATGAAATTGAAGAACAAGGATGAAATTAATGGGAATCTTACTTGAATTAAAGAGAGAATCCAAACCTTGAATGAAATTACAATCAAAATAAAATCCAAGTTAGTACTTGAATTTTTCTTAGGCTTACAAACCCAAGGAAATGCTTGAAATTAAAATCTAAGAACTACAGAGAGAAAAATAAAATCCAAACTCATGCAAGTGTTGAGAGAATGAGAGATATAATCAAAAGTAAGAGTTTTCCTCTATTTATACTAGGTTTTTATTGGGTTTAAATGGGTCAGTTTGGGCTTTAAAGGCATAATTTCCCGTGTTTGACCATGTTTGACCCGAAATTAGGCTCCCTAGCCACTTGGATAGCCTTTTTGGCTAGGTTGGCTCGATCTTGGATCGGTGGTTGGCGACCTAGGGCGTCTCTGGGCATTGGCGCTTGGACCTTGGCGTCAAGTGTGGTGAGCCGCCAAGGCGTCCTGGCGTCACTCTTGGCGTGGATTGTGGCGAGAGCCAAGGCGTCCTGGCGTCACTCTTGGAATCGATTGTGGCAAGCGCCAAGGCATCCTGGCGTAACTATTGGCGTCTATTGTGGTGATCGCCAAGGCGTACAGTGTGGAGAGCGCCAAAGCCTCTTGGCGTCAAGTGGCGTGCCTTGGTTATTATTCAACAATGTTAGGCGTTTTTGGAGCCTCTCTTGGAGTCACGTTTGGCTTGGAGTTTGGCGTGCCATGGCTAGTATTTTGGCTTTCAATGCTTTTACCTATGAAAATAGGGATCTTGAACATAAAAACCCAAGAATTTAACCAAATCTCAAATTAATTGAATCCATTTAACCCAATTAAATATAAAATCAACAAGAAACATGAAAAATAACAAAAACAAGATAAACCACCTAGTAAACCTAACTAATCGACTAAAAAACTACTAAAAAACAATATACAATTCTAATTAAAAATACGAGGAAAATACCACAATTACATGCAAAACAACCGCCCCCTTACCAGAGCAAGCGCGCTTCCGGTTTGCTAACATCTTCTCCTCCTCGGAGTCAGAAAAGACGGTTTGCTCAGCTGCTCGAGCAGCAACGCTTTCTTGCTGAGTGGCCGTTTCAGTTTTAGAGGTCTCTGAGGCTTGACCGCTGCCTCTAGTCTGGGTGGGGGTGCGAGCTCCTCAGAGATAGCAGCCTTTACTGAATTGCCAAAGGGGCTCTTCGCGATAGTAGGAGTAGCTCCCTGGAAAGCGCTGTCATTCTTTTCTTCATCATCGTAGCTGTAAGGAGGAGTAACCATCGAAATGAATAATAATAATAATAATATGAAATGAGGAAGAAATTCCAGATCTGGTAAATATTTAAGTAAGGTGTAGAGCTATTTTAGCTCCGCAGGAATACCGATATCAGGAGGTAGAGGGTCGTTCCCTTTTTGGGAGTTGAAGAAGCTCAAGATTTCGGGTGTGTTGAGTTTGGTCAGGTGAAAAACTTGTTGATTTAGGGTGTGGATGGTTTTTCCTATATGAGGGGGTCGATCTCCTCTTAATAATGGGGACTGAGCTAGTAGTGCGTTAATGGTCGTCGGAGAAAAGACCCAATCGCCTGAGCACCGAATAAAGAAATACTTCTTCCTCCAGGCTTTATTGGAGGAGGGCTGGCCGGTCAAGAATTGGACGCCGTCCTGGGCGGCGAGATAGAAGAAGCCTGAAGATGAATTTTTGGCCTTAAATGGGGAGAAGAACAATTTGGTGGTAGGAATAATCCCAGAAAACTGGGTCGCCAGATGGAACACTATCATGATTCATAATGCATTGGGTACAAATTGGTTTACCGAGATTCGATACAACCGGGATACGGCCAAGAGAAAATGATGGACGGGGAGTCTTAACATGGCTTGAAATTGATTAATAAAAAAGGTCAGGTGGTTTGGAGGAGGCTGGCAAGCCCGCTCGCAGGCAGCGGGGTTCGTAAAGGAAATATCATCGGAGATGGGGAATTTAGACTGTAACTCCCTAAGAGTGTGGTCGCTAACGGTGGACACGATGTTCGTCTCCAAAGGGAGGAGGAGTTTGGCGGTCTCCGGAGCGGCCGCTGAAGATGTGGAGGAAGACGATAGACTGAAGGAAGAAGAGGAAGACGAAAAAGTAGAGGCAGACATAATTGAAAATTACAGAGAACGGAAAAATACCTAGTTCTTAAGGATAGAAAAATCTTGATTGGGGAAGGAGAAGACTGGTGATTTGAGCCGAACTTTTGTGTTCCTTTCAAAATTAATTACCGGTCAACCGATATGTGTCTACGTTAAAAAGGAGTTTAAGTTCGCCCGCAAGAGAACGGGGTCACTTGTAGACTGGTAAGTTAACTCGGGTCGATCTCTCGAGGAATGGGAATCGAAATTAATGAATTTTATTATTCTAATATCACAAATTCTATCTAAAACACAGGATCAATTCGGGTTTTGAAAATGACTCAACTTCAATAAATTTAAAAACTAAACTCTTCTTGTCTCGAGGATGTCAACCTCTCGACAAGTTATAAGAAAAGTAATTATTGTGAACCAAATACGAACTACTACTCATCATACTAACAATCGTAAGCTTGCTTGCATACTTCAACAATAACATCTATCAATCAAAAGCCTTTAACAACCTAAGAACAACAATGGTTCAATCACTACGCCACTTACCAAAACATTTCAAATGCTAAACAAGATTTATAATAATATAAATACTGAAATACTTCAAGGAATATAACTAAGCAATCACGACTTCATACTTCAGCTCAAAGCGATTGTTTATCCAACATCAATATCCAAAAACACAATAATACGAATTCTAATCACCAACACCTTAACAATCTATCAATAAAAACATCATCCAATCTGTTCATCAACTGTTCATATCATATCCCGAATCAAACCACTAGAATACTACAAGATTACGAGTTTAGAGATTACTAATCGCTGAACTACTTTCAACCAGAGATGATGATGAACGAGCTCACTCTGAGAGTTGCGTAGAATCCCAAAGCCTGTCACGAACCCAGAATTCGAGCGACGAATAATAGCTACGACGTATCAAACCGTACTTTGGATGCCTTAAGGGCTTTACGCCAGAGGTGTGAGAGATTTGTTAAATATCTCTACCTTTTTGATTTATGGTGGCTTCTCTAACTTTCTGAAAGTCTCCAAGCTGAATAATCCAAACCCTAGCCTCTCTGCAGTTTTTAAACAAGCTTTGGCCGTTTTGTAACTGAAGATTTCCAAAGAATTTGCATGCTTAACGTACTTGTCCGATCGGACGTAGGTCTTGTCCGATCGGACGAAGGCTACTGCCTGTGGCTTCGATCGGTGCACCAGTTCATTCGGTCGGTGTGCGCTTAATCAGTCAGTCCGATCGAAGATATATGCTGTCCGATCGGTGGGTGTCCTTTGGGCTACTTTTGAGCGTTGCTTCTTCTATATTTGTGCTTTTGATCCATCAGACGCTCTAGCTGTATGAGAAAAATAAAGAATTACTCTCATTTGGACTGATTAGCGATCAACAAGTCGGAAAGTTAAGTAAGGAGACATAGAATGCAAAACGATTCAATTCAACCTAGTCTTAATTGGTTTGTTTGTCCTCGAATAAACGTAAGAATCAAAATCAAGAGAAGTGAAAATAGTTTGAGCTAAGAGTCATGTTGTGCATATAGTTAAATTTTGCAATTATAAACACTTTTGCCGAAAACCATAAGGCTAACTCGTACTACTGTTTCACCTTGAAATCGAAAGAATGCATCCTCACAAAAGGGAAATATATCATGGTGCACTCATTCGCTCGTGTTTTTCAAAAGGTAAGTAATGCATCCTCACAAAAGGGAAATATATCATGGTGCACTCATTCGCTCGTGTTTTTCAAAAGGTAAGCGTATACGCTCGGATCGCCATAATCATCTATTCAACGACTCGTGAAAATCAAAGACTCATACATCGCATAAGTTTGCACATTTAATAAAGAATCGAATTAGGACTTTTTATGGTTGTAATGTAGGCTCTTTGGTAAGGTTTGTCATAGATAAAGATGTGTGGCTAACTTGCGGACAAACGTTATCAATAACTCACTCAATCTAACACTTTAAGCATAGAGCGTAATTTTTGCTCCTCATTCTTCCCAAACAACCATATACCATTATTTTTAGCCTTTTATAGCTAAGGCTATTTCTAACCCCAAAACCCGAATTTTTGCCTTAATAAATAGGCTTAATTTTTATCTAGATGCTCTTTTGAACTTAAGTACCCTCAATTTCCTTTTTTTTTAAGTATCCCACTAATTTCCACCTTGCAATCATCATATCTCATTAACCAATGATAAATAAAACTCTCATCTCACAAACTTAAACGAAATAAGAGCTGCATTAATGCTCGTGGCTAACAAAGAGATGGAATAAAGGCTCAAGGTGGCTCATTAGGGATTTTTAGTGGTTTTTATTTATGAATAAGGCTGGAGGCAGGTTTTATATGTGCCTATCGTCATTTTCAAAACCCAATGTACACATGCAATTTAGAGACTTCTCAAAACTCTTATCGAATCACAACATAAAATGTTGATAAACACACAAGGCTTCTTACTAGGGTTTAATTTATACTTTTGAAAACAAGGTGATCGAGTTTTAAAAGTTTCGCAAAATTGTTAACGACAAAGTGTTATTTTAAATATATATACGTAGTTTTTGAAAAACTTTGCACTTAAAAAAGCTCAAAAGACTCAACTGATCATATCATATAACACGATTCCGACAGGTATGCCAGTACAAATACAAATAAGCATGGGCAAATATTCAACAAAAGTTGATGTAATTAATTGGTTGAATAGCATTTTGTTACGAAATTGTGACTATGTTACAAAAAATGGTTCGAACTAAGCATGCATGGACTCTAAACTCCGGAGACCGGACAATTATGCATTATCCGATCGGTCATTGGTAATCTTTGATCAGACTGTAGTACAGTAGGGTCTTTCTAATCGATCATCGTGTATCTCCGATCGGACGACACAGTCTCCCCCCCTTTAGAAAGAATAAGCAAACTCCTGGTTGCTATAATACGAACATGAACATGGGGAATTTAAAAGCACATAAAACCATAGCATGCAAATGAATAAACCAAGAGTTAACGGTAGTCATCCCAACGCGAACATAAAAAGAAATAATAATACATCAAATAAATCCAAATAAATAGCAAATATCCTAGAAAGCAATAAAAGGTGGATAGAGTGGTGATACAGATAGTGGGGCATGGCCCCGCCTACTGGTCCATGTCGTCCGGAGGTGGAGGTGGGTGGCGTTGCTCCAGGCGGGAGAGGCGCTCGTCAATCATAACGAGGTATCTATGATTCGCCTCTATGCTTCCGTTCAACTGGGCAAGATTTTGATTAGTTTCCGCCCAGTTGTTGCTCATCATGGTTAATGTGCTCCGGAAATACCGTGCCTCCTCCCTAGCCTCCTCACGTGCTGCCCAGGCATCCTGTCGAGCGTTTCTCATGTGGTCTTCTTGATGGAGGCTCAATTGCCCCATTTGATCCATCATGCGTTCTTGGAAATCCTGCTGCAGTTGCCACTGCTCGTACGAATAGTACATGCCTTCCCCATACTCTCCATGATTGCGAGTTCGGGAACCGGTGTTCCTGTCCCCTCCATCGTCATCGTTTGCATTCTTCTCCTCATTGACCTCCGTCGTCATTTGCTTCCTCCTCATCCACATTGTCATCATCGGCATCATTGTTTTCGGTGTTCTCAATTTTCTCCTCTATTAGCCTCTCCGAAGTCAACATGAACATCGGAATAGCTGTGTTTCGGCCATTAACCATCTGACTCTCAACCATCATTGCCACACTTGGGTACACGATGTCTTCGTCATAAGGATCACAACCGTGGTGTCGTGCCAGCTCGGTGATAAAAGCACCCAAAGTAAGCTTTGCCGTTTTTCTTTCTCGCACTTGTTGGACATTTTTGATTGCCGCAATTAAGAGTGGATAAATGTTTGCGTTGCCTCGGTGGTACGCAATCCACAATGCCTTCAAATCGGTGGACAAAATCCATGTGGCGTCCTCTTTACCCAAGAAAATTTGCATAAAGAACTTGTACGTGAGATAGACGGTGTTTGACCTCAAGGACGTCGAATTGAAGCGGCACCCGGGCTCCGGTGGTGCTCTAGAAAGCTTGGTCCACCAGTTGTTTTTTTCCTAGTCGTCGAGCTCAAATCCCTCGTTTGTCCCTCTCTGGCCGTCAAATCACTCTTATAAGTGTGGAAGGTTTGGTTTTGGAAGCGACACTCGAAGGTTCCATTGGTGAGTGATTTGAACGTCATGAAGAACTTAAGCATAAGAGTGCGATACCCGGGTTGATTAACATCGGCCCACTTCATTAGCCCGAGGGCCCCGATTCCCTTAACGAACTTCTCCGCTGTCTTATCCCCTATGCTGACCTTCTCCTTCCAGAATTGTAGGTTGATGAATTAGAGGTGATAGACATCCCGCTTAATCAAGGACTTGTAGAGCGTAGTCTCACGTTCATCCTTGAGGTCAAAAGGAGATAACCCTCCCCGGGTGTTGCTCGGCCCTCAGCTAGAAGTTTTCCCATGCCTTTGACGAGAAGTAGACGCCATAACAGATTCAAAAATTCATAGAAGCAACAAAAGTTCTCACAAGAATTTTATCGAACACCTACTGTGCGCCTCAGAACCTCAACCAATTCAAGCTCAATTCGTACAACCAAACGCCAATCACCACAAAACCTACAATTCAATGCCCAAAATAATTCAATAAGCTTGAGTTTCAGCCATTATACCTTGAGGTTTCCGTGTTTGGAGGTGTTGGTGAAGCTTGGTGTGTGAAGTATAGTTTTTTGTGGTTTTTGTAAATAAAGGTTCATTTGGCTTGGTATTATCGGAAATCAATTCGATTGTAAGTTTCAAAGTTTTTCAAGCTTTGAAAAGTAAAGGAAAAATGAAAATAAAGCAATTAAACTAACTAAACCAAGCTAAGAAATAAAATTACATGTTGGTCGGATGCCTCGTCGGATGCCTTAATTGAATATGCAAGCAAGTAATGGAAATAAGCATAAAAATGCAGTGTTTCACCAAGTACAAGCATGCATGCACAAGGTACAACTATACATAAAATCCTAAATAATGTAAATTAGAAAAAATTGAAAGTATGAATGGAAAGAGAAAGAAAAGTTGACATGAAAGTTTAAAATTTTAAGGAAAATAACAAGCAACAAAGAGTAGATCTAGAATTTAACCTAAAACTATGCATTAAAATAAAATTGCAAATAAACCATAGGAAAAACTTGAAATCAAGATAATGTAAGACTTGATCTATGATCTAGATGTGTCACTCATCTAAATTCCATATCCAATTCTTAAGATCTAACAAGAAATCAAGGTGCTAAGGTAAAAAGCATAACATGAAGAACAAGCATGGAAATGAAGAACAAAGCATGTAAACAAAGCATAAAACATGAAATTGAAAGGAAACTTACTTGAATTAAGAAAGGAAACAAGGACTGAATGTAATTGCATCAAAAGTAACAACCTAAAGGAGTATTTGGATTCTTCTTAGGCTTATAAACCCAATTTCAAGCATGAGAGTAAATATAAATCTACAAAAGAAATTACATCAAAGCTTGAAATTGAATCTAAAACCTAAGAGAGAAAATTATCCAAGAGCTTGATTGAAATTTGATCCCCAAACCCAAGTTAGGGTTGGGAAGGGAGTGATGTCTTTACAAAATGAGAGTTGTATTCTATTTATAATAGATTCTATTGGGTTTAAATGGGTCAAATTGGGCTTTAAAGGTTTCATTTCCTTGGTTTTGACCAAGTTTGACCTGAAATTGGGCTCCCTAGCCACTTGGCTAGCCCTTTTGGCTTGGTTGGCTTGGTTTTGGGCGTTCATGGCTCATGGTGGCTCAGTGTGGGCGAGCTTCAGCTAGGGGGGGCGTGACTTGGGGCATGGAAATGGGCAAGGGCGGGCGCTGGGGGCGGCTGAAGGCCTGGGCACGAGTCTGGGCATAGGAGTAGGCTCATGGGCGCAAGCCTGGGTGTGGCTGGATGCCTGGGCATGATTCTGGAAACAGCAGTGGGCTCATGGGCGCAAGCCTGGGTGTGGCTGGAGGCCTAGGCATGGTTCTGGACAGATGGGCACGCCCGGGCTTTCATTCCAGAATGTTTTGCTCCTTTGGAGCTTGCTCTTGGCACCAACTTGGGCATGCGAATAGGCAAGGTTAGGCTTGGATTTTTGGCCTCCATGCCTTAGCTTGGTTTAAAAATCATTAACCACCTATTAAAAGAGAATTTTAATTATTAAAACCCAAGAATTATACCAAACCTCAAGGTAATTGAACCAATTAACCCATTAAAATATAAAATCAACAAATCAAGTGAAAAACAACAAAACAAGAAAAACCACATAAAAATTAATAAAATTCTATTAAAAACTACTAAAATCAACGTAAAACTCTAACTAAAAATACTAGGAAAAACACAATAATTACATGAAAAACAGTGTGATATGAAGGAATTGTGCTTAATTCCTCAAATTCTCCGGGCGGATGTAATTGTGTATGTTTTGTCCTCGATCGGACGCGTTGTTGCTCTTGATTTTTCGGTTGGTGAAGTTGTGAGGAGTGGTTTCGTGAGTTTTGATCTGCGAAGGGAGAAGATTTGGAGTTTTAGGATAAAAGTCACGAATGGGAAGAACAGCCCTTTTATAAATTGCGCAGTCGTCCGATTGGTCTGTGTCATTCTCCGATCGGACTGCGGTCCAGTAGGCTTTGTGCGATCGGAATAGGCTCTTGTCTGATCGGTCTACACTGTTCTCGCTTTTTCATCCCTTTTTTTTATATTATAATTACTAATATTAAATGGTACCCTGCAAAATTCACAAACGATTATTACGTACGAACAATCTACTTCATACCCAAAAGCAATTTATTTAATCATTGAGCAGAGATGCTTGTTATTTAAGATAACATGGTTAATCACCAATAGTTGAGAAAAATATTTTTTACCTCCTGAACTATGACCATTTTGACACTTTGTCTCCTAAACTTTTTTTTCATGCAAATTACCTCCTGAACTGTGCGAATTTTGCACTTAGCCTCCTGAACTCCAATTTTTGGTGGAAATTCTATCCGGATCTCACTCGTGTGACATGCATGCTAACATATAAGGGGTAAAATTTACTTTCCATCTCCTACACATGACTCCCGCTCAAAAAAATGGCACGTGAGCACTACATAGGTTCAAAATCTTACATGTATACATATATTAATGTGAACATTATCTTAACAGGTCACACGAGTGCTCACGTGCTATTGTTTTGAGCAGGAGTCATGAGGAGGGGATGAAAAGTCAATTTTACACCTTATATGTTAGCGTGCATGTCACACGAGTGAGATGCGGCTAGAATTTCCACCAAAAATGGGAGTTCAGGAGGTTAAGTGCAAAATTCGGACAGTTTAGGAGGTACTTTGCACGAAAAAAAAGTTTAGGAGGCAAAGTGTCAAAATGGTCATAGTTCAGGAGGTAAAAAATATTTTTCTCCCAATAGTTTCAACATCATTAACTTAGATTAACAAGGTTATTTTCTCTCAATCAACGGCATATTGGACTACTTAGGGGGTGGAATATGTCAAATGCCAGCTCATAAAGTTCCTCCACCTGCTCTTCAAGGTCAACGATCCTACCCTTCAGTCGCACGATCTCGACATCCGCATTATTTAAAATGTCGTGAAGGCGCTCGACGTTTTTAGTTAGAGCAACCTCCTTGGTGAGAAATTTGTGGAGATCGGTTTGCAGTTGGTGGACCTTCTAACGATACTCCTCCAACTCTTCTTCCAGTTTCTCTACGGTTTCCTCATAATTCTTCCTCGTCACCCATCCATAACCAGTATTGTTATGATGGTTCATGGTGCTCTTTGGATGCTGGACAATACCCGAGAATATGATAGATTAGAAGAGGAATCGGTGTGGAATTTAAGGGCTTGAGGGTGGGTTTATATAGGGTTTGAGAGTGGAGGAAAAAGGGATTTTCAGAATCAATTAGGATCGAGATGAGGGAAAGAGAATATTTACTTAGCTTTTAACGAAATCAAATCCCTCAAATAAGGATCCCCTTACCTCAGTGAATATTGCTAGAACTTCTTACCAGATTTTGTCTTTTCTGCATGGTAATATTCCTTCCAAATTAGCTCTCTCGCACCTACCATCCGATCGGTCACTTTTACCCTTCTAATCGGACAACTATTTTAAGTAGTCCGATCGGTTAAATGTAGGTCTCCAACCGGTCAGTCCTTGAAACTCGTTCCTCATTTCTAAACTCGAAATTTTGACATGCCACTTGTTCTAACAAACGGATATACAATATATACATATTAGAGGGTGAAAGAAAGGCGAAGAGAAGAAAAGAGAGAACTTGGGTTACCTCCCAAGAAGTGCAATGTTTAACGTCTTATGGTTGACGGTACCTCATTTGAGCTTTAAATTTCTCGAGGGGAATCATCGAGTGTCACTACTTCATGATCTTTCTGAGAAATCGGGCCCCCGTGATACAACTTCACTGAGTGACCATTGACTTGGAAGGCAGAATTACTCTTCTCATCGAGTAAATTCACGGCTCAAAACTCGTTGATATCGGTAATCAAAAATGGGCCGCTCCACTTAGATCTCAACTTCCCTGGAAAGATCTTGAAACGAGAATTAAAGAGCAAGGCTAACTTACATACCTCCAAGTTTTTATGGACGAGCTTTCTGTCATACATTTCTTTCATTCTCCATTTGCTCGCCCACACCATCTCGTATGAATCATTTCGAATCTCCTCCAATTCACTTAGATCAAGCTTTTTATACCCCCCCTCCTCGTTTAAATCAAGGTTCAGCGTTCAAATTGCCCATTTAGATCGATGCTCCAACTCGACGGGAAGGTGACAAGCTTTTCCATAAACCAACCAAAATGGGCTCATGCCCAAGACTTTTTTGTAGGCTGTACGATAAGCCCACAATGCGTCAATCTATTTTGTCGCCCAGACCTTGCGGTTTGGTCTCATGGTTTTTTTTAGAATGGCCTTGATTTGTCGGTTGCTCGTCTACACTTGTCCCGAAGTTTGTGGGTGATAGGGGGTTGCCTCCTTGTGACGCACCCTATACTTACTCATTGGTCGATTAAAGGCTCGGTTGTAAAAATGGCTACACCCATCGCTGATGATTGCTCTCGGTACTTCGAATCAACTGAAAATGTTCTCTTGAATGAACTTGAGAACAATGTCGGAGTTAGCCTTCCGTGTGGGGATTGCCTCCACCCATTTTGACACATAATCGACTCCTATGAGTATGTACTCGTACTCTCCTCTTCTCGAGAAAGGACCCATGAAATTGAGGCCCCATATGTAGAATATATCGATCACTTTGTTGGGTACCAAGGGCATCTCGTCCTTCTTGCCAATCGTTCCCGATCGTTGGCATCTATCGCATGTTTTGCAATATTGGTGCGCGTCGTATAATAGTGAGGGCCAGTAAAATCCGGATTGGAGGACCTTGAAGGACGTCTTCTGGCTTCCAAAATGTCCTCCTTCATCGTGGCAGAATTTCAATACACCAATCTTCTCCTCGTCCGGTATGTATCTTCGGAAAAGTCCATCCTTGCAACACTTGTATAGGTAAAGATCATCCCAAAAGAAACTCCTGCATTTAAACAAAAATCTCTTTCTTTCTTTCAAAGAAAAATGGTTAGGGATAATCTTACAAGTAAGGTAGTTAACGAAATCGGCATACTATGGTTCATTGGCCTTTTCAATGGCATGCGCACTCTCATATGGAACCACATCATCTACAAACTCAATTTTATTAGACTCCCCTTCTATTAGCATACGGGAAAGATGAACAGCAACCACATTTTCACTCCCTTTCCTATCCTTGATTTCAACGTCAAATTCTTGTAAGAGAAGAATCCAACGAATCAATCGTGGTTTACTTTGTATTTTAGCGAACAAATTTCGAAGGGCTGCATGACCAGTGTGCACAATCACCTTGGAACCAACGATGTAAGAACGGAACTTATCTAATGAGAACACAACTGCAAATAGTTCACGTTCTGTAGTGGTGTAATTACGTTGGGCGCTATTTAACATATAACTTGCATAGTAAATGACCCTCAGCATTTTATCCACTCGCTGTCCCAAAACTGCTCCGACTGCCTCATTTAAAGCGTCACACATTATTTCAAAAGTAAGAGACCAATTAGGTGCAACTACAATGGGCGCTTGTGTCAATTTTTCTTTCAAAATGTTAAAAGCACTAAGACACTCACCATCAAACTCAAAAGGCACATCTTTTCCAAGCAATTTACATAACGGGCGACAAATTTTTGAAAAATCCTTTATGAAACGTCTATAAAAGCCCGCATGTCCCAAAAAGCTTCTAACTCCTTTGAAATCCTTAGGGGGTGGAAGAGTTTCAATAACGTTGATTTTAGCCTTATCAACTTCCAACCTCTTACTCGACACCACATGTCCCAACACAATTCCGCTTTTCACCATAAAATTAGACTTCTCCCAACTCAAAGATAAATATGACTCAACACAACGCTCAAGTACTTTTGTCAATTTTTTCAAACAATGAGAGAAAGAAGAGCTAAATACCGAGAAATCATCCATGAAGACTTCGAGAAATTTGTCGATGAACTCGGTGAAGATGGAGATCATACATCTCTGAAAATTTTTTGGGGCATTGCACAAGTGAACGGGCATTCTTTGGTAAGCAAATGTGCCATAGGGGCACGTGAATGTGGTATTTTTATGATCCTCCAGAGCTATCGCAATTTTATAGTAACTGGAAAGTCCATGTAGAAAACAATAGTACTCATGCCCTGCTAGCTTGTCGAGCAATTGGTCCATGAATGGGAGTGGAAAGTGGTCTTTCCTCTTCGCTGCATTGAGCTTGCGATAGTCAATGCACATGAGCCACCCAGTGGTTATGCGTTTTGGGACGATTTCTCCCTTTTCATTTTCCAATAATGTGATGCCTCCTTTCTTTAGAACAACGTGAACCGGGCTAACCCACTCGCTATCGGAGATGGGATATATAATCCCTTCGTCGATTAACTTGAAGATCTCCTTCTTGACTACCTCTTTAAGCATAGGGTTCAAATGCCTCTGCCCCTCTCGTACCGGTTTCACTCCTTCTTCTAGATCGATCTGGTGCATGCACGTGACCGGACTTATCCCCTTTATGTCACCGATACTCCATCTTATTGCTTGCTTGTATTTCTTGAGAACCTCGATCAGTTCGTTTTCTTCATGCTTAGCCAACTCCGCAAATATGATTACGGGTTTCCTCTTGTTTGACTCAAGAAACACATATTTGAGATGGCTCGGAAGCGGTTTTAGCTCCATCTTGGGCTCCTCATCAGTTTCGAAAAGGGTGACCACCCCCTCCACGTTTGAATCAAACTCATCGTCCTCGACGTCATAGTTCTCTATTGGTACAACACCAAATAATTCGCTCACGCACTGGTCCTCCAAGTCGAGATAAGAGAAATCAGGACCAATCATAGGTGATGGAATTTTCTGAATATCTTTGAGCGAGAACGTCATTGATTCACCAAATACGGAGAGTGTCATTTTTCCCCGTCCAACATCGATTAAGGTGTGCGATGTTGTCATGAAAGGTCTACCCAATAGAATGGTGTGCTATTTTCTTGTCTCATCCACTTCCCCAACATCCAGTATGACAAAGTCCACCAGGACTACCAATGATCCGACCTCCACTAGAACGTCCTTGACCACTCCCAAAGGATATCGTAATAAACAATCCGCCAGTTGAAGCCGTAAACTTGTTGGCTTCATTCTCCCAAGGTTGAATTGCTTGTACAAGGCGTAGGGCATCAAATTGATCCTCGCCCCTAGGTCGAGCATTCCGCGAGCTTTTTGCCCGTTCCCAAGGGTTATCGTAATGCAGAAACTCCCTGGGTCTTTTGCTTTCGATGGAAATGTTTGATGGCATATTGTGCTCACTTCCTTGGATAATACAATTCGTTCATTTCTTACATTTTCCTTTTTTTTTTTGTCGCAAGTTCCTTGAAAAACTTGACGTAGGCCGACATCTCTTTAATCACGTCAAATAGTGGAAGGTTCACATTCACGTCTTTCAGCATGTTGTAAAGGTCCATGAACTTTTTGCTCTCCTTTGCTGGTTTAAGACGATTGGGAAATGGTACGGCGTCCCTTATGTCGTTGACCTTGCATCAACAACAAACAAATCACCACATCGAGAGGCAAATCAAAGACATTATGCAATTATCGACACATAAAAATTAACACAAATAAACATCATTAACACCTTTGCCATTCCCCGAAAACGGCGTAAAATTTTGAGCCGAACTTTGGTGTTCCTTTTAAAATTAATTATCGGTCAACTGATACGCGTCTACGTTTGAAAAGGAGTTTAAGTTCGCCCACAAGAGAACGGGGTCACTTGTAGACTTTTAAGTTAACTCGGGTCGATCTCTTGAGGAATGGGAATCGGAATAAATGAAGTTTATTATTCTAATATCACAAATTCTATCTAAAACACAAGATCAATTCGGGTTTTGGAAATGATTCAAATTCAATAAATTTAAAAACGAGACTCTTCTTGTCTCGAGGGTGTCAACCTTTCGACAAGTTATAAGAAAAGTAATTATTGTGAACCAAATACGAACTACTACTCATCATACTATCAATCGTAAGCTTGCTTGCATGCTTCAACAATAACATCTATCAATCAAAAGCCTTTAACAACCTAAGAAAAACAATGGTTCTATCACTACGCCACTTACCAAAAAATTTCAAATGCTAAACAAGATTTATAATAATATAAATACTGGAATACTTCAAGGAATATAACTAAGCAATCACAATTTCATACTTCAGCTCAAAGCGATTGTTTATCCAACATCAATATCCAAAAACACAATAATATGAATTCTAATCACCAACACCTTAACAATCTATCAATAAAAACATCATCCAATCTGTTCATCAACTGTTCATATCATATCCCGAATCAAACCACTAGAATACTACAAGATTACGAGTTTAGAGATTACTAATCGCTAAACTACTTTCAATGAGAGATGATGATGAATGAGCTCACTCCGAGAGTTACGTAGAATCCCAAAGCTTGTCACGAACCCAGAATTCCAGCGATGAATAATAGCTACGATGTATCAAACTGTACTATGGATGCCGTAAGGGCTTTACGCCAGAGGTGTGAGAGATGTGTTAAATATCTCTACATTTTTGATGTATGGTGGCTTCTCTAACTTTCCGAAAGTCTCCAAGCTGAATAATCCGAACCCTAGCCTATCTGCAGTTTTTAAACAAGCTTTGGCCGTTTTGTAACTGAAGATTTCCAAAACATTTGCATGCGTAACGTACTTGTCCGATCGGACGTAGGTCTTGTCCGATCGGACGAAGGCTACTGTTCGTGGCCTCGATCGGTGCACCAGTTCATTCGGTCGGTGTGCGCTTCATCAGTCAGTCCGATCGGAGATATACGCTGTCCGATCGGTGGATGTCCTTTGGGCTACTTTTGAGTGTTGCTTCTTCTATCTTTGTGCTTTGGATCTACCGGACGCTCTAGCTGTATGAGAAAAATAAAGAATTACTCTCATTTGGACCGATTAGCAAACAACAAGTCGGAAAGTTAAGTAAGAAGACAAAGAATGCAAAACGATGCAATTCAACCTAGTTTTAACCCAAAAAAGATAATAAGAAGACTCAAATATGACTCAATTATGTACAGATTCATAAAAAATACGTACGAATCAAGATTCTTGAGGAAGAGGATGAGCGCTAAAGGGAATAAGGATTGTGAAGATAAGGGGATGAGTTTGAAAAACGAATTTTTAGGAGAAAAGGAGATTCTGTGGGATTTTTGCATTTAAGATGTTTCATAGCGCAGTACTCAAAGGGATACATTATGGGTCATAACTGCTGAGGTGTAATAGATGGCGTCGCAGCCCTTCACAAAAGGTGTGACTTATACGGGAAGAGGAATTTGCGGGATCTGTGCAATTAATGCGTGTCAGAGTAGGATATCTGAAGAGACGTGTGAATCCTAACCGACGTGATGGGAGCATAAAGTAGCTCAGCTCATACCCAACCATTCAGAAGGGATTGATTGCTACGACCTGATCTGATGATAGGCTTTTAAAACAGCCTGGTAACCTTGGACAGACCTGGTTGGGACAAGCTGAACTGGTGGACATAGCAAAAGATAGAGTGAGGCTGAAGACAAGCTTGAAAGCTCGATAAAGACTGTCATGACCTCATTCAGATCCTTGGATAAGATAAGAGGTCAGGTAAGGAATTGGGATAACTTGACGACATAGTTGATTTGTTTGAAGCTTCCAGGTCAGGTCGGCCTGTGTAACGGCTAGAAATTCGCGGGTTTTCTATTTCCGAGTGTTTTTCATGTAATTTTGGTGTTTTTCTCATATCTTTAGTTAGAGTTTTATGTTGATTTTAGTAGTTTTTAATCAAGTTTAGTTAGGTTATTCATTTATTTTCTCGTTTTGTTGTTTTTCATGTTTGTTTTTAATTGTACATTTAATTGGGTTAAATGGATTCAATTAATTGGTGGTTTGGTGTAATTCTTGGGTTTTTTTATTCAAAATTCTCATTTATTAGGTGGCTTAATGATTTGAATTCAAGCTAAGGATGGAGGCCAAAACTCAAGCCCAGCCTTGCCTATTTGCATGCCGAAATCGGTGCCAAGAGCAAGCTCCAAAATGGCTAACAATCTGGAATGGTAGCATACCCTTGCCCGTTTCCTTGCCCATATCCGTGCCAAGGCATGGCGCAAGGCATGGCACGCAAGCCATGCCCAAAATCACGCCCAAGTTCCCCCAGCCAGCGCCCAAGGCAGCCCAGCGCGCGCCCGTTTCGGCGCCTAGCGCCTCGCCCATTTCTGCGCCCGTCCGCACGCCC
>BMAC01000322.1:50949-77738 GCA_014905375.1 Phtheirospermum japonicum | reverse complement strand
CCCCAACCCACCGGCGTCCAGCCTAGGCCCGGCCATGCACTTCCCAGGCTCAGCCATTGCCGAGCCACCTTGAGCCAAATCGAGCCAAATCAAGACCAGGGTCGAGCCAAGTGGCTAGGAAGGTCAACACGGGTCCAATTTTGGTCAAACCCAGAAATTTTCAAGCCTTAAAGCCAAATTCGACCCATTTAAACCCAATTAAACCTATTATAAATAGAACCTTACTCTCATTTTGTAAAAGAAAAAAAAAAAAAAAAAAACCTCCTCCCAACACATGCTTGGGTTTGGGACTTAATTTCTCTCTCTAGATTTTAATATATTTTCAAGCTTTCCTTGGGTTTGTAAGCTCAAGAAGAATTCAAGTACTCCCTGGGATTTTATTTTTTTGCAATTTCATTCAAGCTTTTGGGTTCTCTTTTTAATTCAAGTAAGCTTTCCTTTAATTTCATGCTTTTCTTCAATTTATGTTTTAGCTCTAACTCTTAGATTAATTGTTAGATCATGGGAATTGTCCATGGAATTTAGGTGAGTGACACATGTTGATCATAGATCGAGTCCTTGATCATCTTTATTTTGAGTATTTCATGCTTGTTCTTTGATTTTCATGCTTGTTCTTCATTTATGAGTTTTGCCTTAGCTCATAGATTTCTTGTTAGATCTTGTGAATCGTCCATGGAATCTAGGTGAGTGACACATCTAGATCATAGATCGAGTCCTTGATCGTTTTTATTTTGAGTATTTCATATGATTTTTTTTTCATGCATAGTTTTTCGTTAAATCCTAGATCCACTCTTCGTTTCTTGTTATTTTTCGAAAAGATTTGAACTTTCATGTCAAATTTTATTGCTCTTTCCATTGATGCTTTCGATTTTTGTTAATTTGCATTTTTTGTTATGATCATGCATGCATATTTGTACCTTAGGTTTTAATGCTTGTACTTAGTGAAAATTTTCTTTTTGTTGCTTATTTTCATTATTGCTTGTAATTTCCATAAGGCACACGCTCGAGGCATACAAAATACTTGCATTTTACATTTCCTAGTTAGGATATTTTCATAGTTTTCCATTTATTCTTGTTTTCATTTTATGTTTCAAGCTAAAAACATGTTGATTATCACAATTGAGTCGAATTTAATTAATATTGGTCCAATGAACCTTTTATACCACTAAATATCTACAAAACACCGAGATCCCGGAAAGGCCCAATATCTCAGCTCCAAGGCTGAGAGAGGTATGACATTCTAAGCATCCTTCTCTTGATTTTGCTTATTCTGATCTAAAACAATTAGCTGATTTAATCATCAGAGAGGTTTCCACGCTCTTTTGGTTATAGGAGTTTTCCAGGCATCGAAAAACCCCGATGGTCCTTTCTAACATGTTTTATTGAAGCAGGTCGTGATATTCTCTGGGAAGTAGCAGGTGTTCCTGGCGTAATTTTCAGGGCGAAACAATTGAAGTTTGGCAGTTGCCAGGAGTGGCCGCAGAAGATGTGGAGGAAGACGACAGACTGGAGGAAGAAGAGGAAGACGAAGAAGTAGAGGCGGACATAATTGAAAATTATAGAGAACGGAAAAATACCTTGTTCTTAAGGGAAGAAAAACCTTGATTGGGGATCGAGAAAACTGGAGATTCTTGAAGGAAGTGGATGAGTGTTAAAGGGAATAAGGATTGTGAAGAAAAGGGGATGAGTTTGAAAAATGAATTCTTAGGAGAAATGGAGATTCAGCGTGATTTGTGCATTTAAGATGTGTCATAGCGCAGTACCCAAAGGGACACGTTATGGGGCATAACTGTTGAGGCGGAATAGGAGGAGTCGCAGATCTTCCCAAAAGGTGTGACTTATACAGGAAGAGGATTTCGTGGGATCTGTGCAATTAATGCGTGTCAGAGTGGGATATCTAAAGAGACATGTGAATCCCAACCGACGGGATGGGAGCAAAAGTAGCACTGCTCATACCCAATCATTTAGGGGGGGGGGGGGGGGGGACTTATTGGTACGAACTAATCTGATGATAGGCTGTTAAAACAGCTTGGTAACCATGGACAGACCTGGTTGGGACGAGCTGAACTTGTGGCCTTATCAGGAGGAAGGTGAGGCTGAAGACAAGCCTGTAAGCTCGATAAAGACTGTCCTGACCTCATTTAGAGCCTTGGATAAGGTTTCAAGAGGTCAGGTCAGGAATTGAGAGAACTTGACGACAGAGTTGATTTGTTTTCTGGAAGGAAGCTTCCAGGTCAGGTCGGCCTGTGTAATGGCCTAAGATTGGCAGGTTTTTTGTTTTCGAGATCCTAAAAAGGCCCCACTTAGCAAAAACTATAAATATCTCAGCTGCAAGGCTTAGAGAGGTATGACATTCTAAGCATCCTTCTCTTGATTTTTCTTATTCAAATCTAAAACACTTAATTGACTTAAGCATCGGAGAGGTTTCCACCGGAAAACCCCCGGTGGTCCTTTCTAACGTGTTTTTTTGAAGCAGGTCGTGATATTCTTAGGGAAGGAATATATGTTATTTGCGCAATTTTCAGGGCGAAACAGGGTCGATGGAGCAGTTTGTGCTTGAAATTTTTGAGTATCCTTGACGAATGTAGAATGCTCTTGTGGTAGATGGTTGAGTACTTGTATTTCATGCTCTCATATGCAATCCGAGCATGTTTTTAGAGTGGAGGGCTATAATATAGCAATTTTTGAATTGGTTAATGATCCAGACACTAGGAGGCTTGTTGAACTACTTAGGAGCAATAGGACCCACAACGAAATGGACCAACATCAAGTAAGCGCAGGACAACAATTTCCTGCACAAGATGTGGCCAACACATCACAAGGCGATGGATGTTCTAGTTCCAGGCATTGATGTTAGATAAGATGTTCATTTTTCCATTAGTCTTATGTTGTAATTTGCTTTGGTTTTCCCCCTGACAGTCATTTGACACTACTTAATGATGTAATTCACATTGCTTTGTGTATTAATAATTATTGTTGTATGAATTCATTAATTAATATTTATCTTAGCAAAATAATATTTGTTTTATGAATTAGTTAATTAATATGTGTCCATGAAAATAATATTTTTTTGATTACATATAATATATTATCAATAAAGTACTTATATTGTGCAAATTTTCATTTGATATTGATTTTGGTCATTTATATGTATTTATCTTGCAAATGGTATCACCACATGATGATCCTCTGTTGACCCAACAACATTTACATTGATCGAAAAATGTTGCACATGGTCAGATTTATAGGATTCTTACGGTTAAGCGTGCAACATCTTATATCTTTTGGAATTTTGGCGACGAGGATAACTATTTACATCCTCGAGTTCTGTCAGGACTACATCGTTAGGTTTTTTTCGGGGTCGTACGTTGTGGACCAATTAGTAGACTAGGAAACCATTTGATAACAACATTGGTTGATAGATGGTTCCACAAGACACATACTTTTCATTTGTCTGTAGGAGAGGCGACAATCACCCTAAAGAATGATGCCAAAATTTGGGGTCTTCCGATCGAAGGTGCCCCGATGATAGGTAATGATGTCTAGCATTCCAGGGAGTATTGGGCTCAGTATCTTATGCACTACATAGGTATACATGTTGATTATGAGGCGTACATTAGAGGTGAGACTCATCTGAAACACTCGAAATTGAGTGAGCATCTAAGAATCCACCAGCCAAATGATAACACGCCTTAGGATGAGGTTGTGAAGTATACGTGTGGGATTGCATTGCTATTACTTGTATCAGTGTTGATGCTTGGTGAAACCAATAATTATGTGTCCACACTATACTTATATCATTTCATGGATGATGATACGTCCTCAAGTATTAGTCGGGGTAGTGTTGTGCTTGCATGTTTATATCGTGGGTTATGTAATGCTGTGAACCATGAGAGGAAGACGATTAGTGGCCCACTAGATTTTTTAAAGATTTGGGCTTGATATAAAATTTCCTCTGTTAGAACAGAGTCAATATGGCTCATACTCGATCTTCACAGAATGTATGTTACAGTCAAGGATGTCACATTGTTCGTACTGCCGTATGGTCCTAGGTATAACATGTTACTACAATACTCGATACACAATTGTTAACAATAATTATGTTTTAATTACCTGATTTTAATGTTTATGTAGATATATTGCATGGTATAATCATACGCAGAGCGCTAGAAATACGTTAAGAGTATTTTGGGAGTCACTTGATCAGCTGCATGAATTAGAGGTAGGGTACTAAATAAATATTAATTATTTTATACGACGAAAATTGATGATGATTATTGAAATGTGCAGTGGACATGGGAACCCTATGATATGAGTGCACCTTAAATTTCTATATTGATTGAAAGATGTTTGAGTGAAAATAGGTTGAGCGAGTGTCCACTCATATGATGGTCAATAGTCGAGGTCCAGTTTCCTTATCAAGTGACCCGACAATTCAGTACGCCAGAATAAACCAGATACCAGCATAGTTGATTTGGAAGAATTGCACAATGTCTCTCGAGCACACGATCATTACATTTAGTGGACTACACATCATTATGGATGGATTTGTGCATGGAATTTGTGAGAGGATAAGAGGCTACAAGGTACTCCAGTTCGAAGAGGTGCGGGTACAGTGCAAGGATATTTCAGATGGTATCAACAAAATATACGTTGTTTCATCTCCCTTTTGGAGAGACATATAGAGGGGGATACTAACCATCATACTTCATAGATTTGAATTTAATTATTTCATAGATTTGATGTTAAACCTTTTGTGTTTTGTAGGGTACTTGGAATTAGCGACTCGATTTTTTTACGTCAGATGCTAGAGATGAAGATTTTGATACTTATCATCGTATGCATCATGTAGTTAAGTCAGTTGCTAAAGAGATGAGGCAACGAATTCGTATTCGTGGGGAGCTAAAAGAGAATGCTTCGGATTTACACACGGTACATACATCGGTTAGTGGAAGAAGGACAACAACTAGGTCGTCCACATTGTCTCATCACAGAGCACCCGCAGCTCCACCCAGGCCACCATCAAATACCCACTACGGTAATTGTACAGGAAAGAGTGGAGAAATACAGGTAGTTGGGCCTCGTGGTGATTCATTAGTAATTATTTATATGTAACATTACAATTAATCTTACAATAATAATTTTTATCTCTTTGAATATAGATACGGCTGGTCGATCATCATCTCACAAATATTCTGATCCAAACGAGGGAGGTGATTACGTTCCTACATTTGGATAATCCTGTATTCATTACATCAATTTAGAATGATATAAGTTCATGTAATCATTGAAGAGGGAGTGTAAAACTTACAACCATAAAATTGTTTTAGACGTTATGATCCCCAAAGACCATTTTGACATTCCCATTCCATACTGTACAAGGGGTTCGAATTAGTTATTTGAAGAACCTGAATCAACTTTCAAGTTGGACAATTTTGGCTATGATATCAGTGTTGGAAATGGAAAGTTCAGTTTTAAAGCAATAATTAGGTAAATATTTGGCTTCCTTAACTCGTTTGTTTGGAAATGTTCCTTCATTTATATTCCATCCACTGATATCTTTTTCAATACTCAGGAATTTCAGTAGGCGTTTATCTTCATGAAGGGTCCCCTTAGTATTTTTTTCATAGTCGTAATCGAGTGCTTAGGAGGACCATTTGTGTTGTGAGAGTGGTTTGCCATTAATTTTTTTTCAAATAAGATATAAGTAATTGATAGGTACTTCTTGATGACTTCTCCATTATTTGGAATATTTATAGCAAGAAGAGACTATCAGATAAGTTACTGGTTATTTAAAATTACCTTTTCCAATCATGACTCTTGACAAGACCAAACAATTTGACCGAGCTAGCTAGGGTCCCAGAGTCATAACTCATTGACAACATCAAATAATGTTCCATTTAATAATTTGATCGAGTTAGCTAGGGTCCTACAATCACAGTTCATTGACAAGACTAAACAATATTGCATTTTAAAAATTTGACTGAACTTTCTAGGGTCCCAGAGTCATATCACATAGACAATACCAAACAATGTTTCATTTTAATAATTTGACTAAGCTTGCTAGGGTCGCAGCTCATTGACATGAAAAGTATTTTTGCATTTTGATAATCTTACTGAGCTTGCTAGGGTCCAGGGTCATAGCTCATTGACAAGACCAAATATTTCCATTTAATAATTTGATTGAGATTGCTAGGGTCCTAGGGTAATAGCACATTGTTCCATTTTAACAATGTTCTATTTTAACAAGTTGCCTGAATTTCATAATTTTTTTCTATAATTTAATGAAATTTTTTGTTTGTATCGCCCAATTGGTGGGTATGGTCCACCAGCCATGTGAAATCAACCATAAAACTTACATCACAGAGTATGCGTAAGTGGTATATCTTATGATTTAACTAGTAATCAAGTTAATCCAAGAGATGAAGCCATGTGGAATCAAACACTCAGGGTTAGTTCATTTAAAACGAGAAGTTTGCAAATTTTTATTTTAAATTTTAAATTGTTCACATGTGTTTTAGCTAATATGGTATTTTGTTGTATGCAACATGAGAAGTTTGCTCTTGCATATAAGTTTGAAGATGATGCGGATTATCATGCATTGTCGATGCTTTTCCACAAGACAAGTGAATATTAGGACGAGGTGGTGTATGTTATCCCTTAATCTCATGGTGGGATGTTGCGTTTCTTTTCAAATAATGAGCACCCATCTTGTATCATGTTGGAATTCAGCAGCTTGTTTAATAGATTTGTGACGTTAATAGTGTATTTGTTGCTGTTTTCTCGAATTGAACCCCACAGGATCTTTTGGATATTCATATTTTAATTATGTGCTCATGTAAATCATATTTTCATGCATATGAATGTATTCACAAGACCTGATTAAAAAATGCACGGAAGATTCAAATTTAATAAAGCGGAAACATAAATATTGAATCCACTTACAATAATCAGACGGACTTAGGACAAGATCAAAGGTCTGATCTTGCTGTTGAATGAATATGAATTCGTTGCCACTCGTCTCTCTCAAAGCCATCGAATTTCTGTAGCAGATTCAATTCCCGGATCTTCTGCTGTATTCCCGGACTGCGTATCTGATACAGAGTGGGTTGTATACTACAGATAGGATTGTGAATCCTATGGAAATCAGGTAAGAACCAAGAGGGGCTGATTTTTTGTGTATATATGTGTGTGATTTTCGAAAATCACACCCCTATTTATACTAGGGGTTTTCGATAATCAATCATCCAAACCCTACAGGGTTTAGGCCTCTATCTCATGTTCTATCTCAAGTCCACTTACAGTCATATTGGGCTACAACAGGGATCTAGAAGAATATTAAATTGGCCCATTAATTTATTTAATTTCTAATATCCAATAAACTTAGGATATAATTAAATAAATTAAGTTTTACTTTTATTCCACTAAAAAAATAAAACTGACCTAACAATTTAATACATATTTCTGAATAAGATTTCTTCTTTAGTCCAGCCATTCCCCGTGTTTAAGATTTAATGTTCATTAATTAATTATGTAAATATCTAACAACTATAATTAATTAACTTCTAAACCTTTAGTAGTAACACACAAGCTTTATCATGTACGGAATAAACTCCACCTGCAGGGTTTCAACATGAACTTGTGTTTCCTCAAGAGAACATCATCAACTTGGCGCACCAGGACACAGTGCTCATGTATATTGCTCAAAACATCAAACATGCACTGACATTACTCAAGATATCGAGATTATTGATCTACGAAAAGATCTCACCCATTGATATGTCAAAGTAATGAGCAATGCACTCTTATGCTTGCCAATATCACATGAGTTCAGAACCCGAACTCTGTGGATCTTTATTCTCTCACTATCTGGGTCAGGACGAGAATAATATCCTATCGCGGTCCTTTCCTCAAATACACTACACAGAGTGTACTAGAATAATCAGTCAATCAAGATAAACTGACTTGTCAGATTATTCTACGGTTTATCAATGGTGTGTTCAGAACCATCTATGCCGTGAGCATTTAATACAATACAAGGTTCCGGTGATATGATCTTACCATGTGACTCCCCACACCATATCATCTACAATGTATGTATATGGAACATTTTCATTAGAACGATTATGAAAAATAAAATAAAATGTAAACAGTGACTGCAAAACCATTTCATATCATCATAAATAATTAGTATAAGTATATAAAGACATGTCTTTCCAGTACACTAAACTAACAATCTCCCACTTATACTTTAAGAATGTCTTTCAAGCATAATAACAAACTGGCTAACTCTCCAATCTAACTATCTACTCAAAGAGCGCCACCAGGTCTGCATCTCACCCCCATTTTCTCCACGTGACCATAAAAGGTCTTAGCCGGAAGGCTCTTCGTGAATGTATCAGCCAAATTGTCCTCAGACATAATCTTGACCACCGCCACATCTCCTCTCTTAACGATCTCTCGTATAAGGTGGTACTTTCTCTCTATGTGTTTATTTTCTTTGTGGGCTCTAGGTTCCTTCGAATTGCCACTGCACCAGAGTTATCAAAGTATATCGTGATAGTCTTTGGCAAATCAGGGACCACGCTCAAGTCCAACAGGAAACTGCGGAGCCAGACCGGCTCTTTAGCTGCCTCAGAGGCAGCTACATACTCGGCCTCCATGGTGGAATCCGCAATGCATTTCTGCTTTATGCTCCTCCATGCAATAGCTCCGCCTCCCAGTGTAAACACATAGCCCGAGGTAGAATTTCTTTGATCTTTATCGGATTGAAAACCTGAGTCCGTGTAACCCAAAGGTACTAGACTATCAGAGCGGTATACCAACATGTAATCTCGAGTCCGTCTAAGGTACTTGAGAATGCCTTTGACCGCAGTCCAGTGACCTCATCCAGGGTTAGACTGATATCTGCTTACCATGCCAACTGCATACCATATATCAGGCCTAGTGCATAACATAACATATATTAAGCTCTCCACTTCCGAAGCATATGGAACCTTACTCATGTCATCTATATCAGACTGTGTTTGGGGACACATTTTCTTGGATAGATGAATTCCATCCTCGAAAGGTATAAAACCTCTCTTGGAATTTTTCAAGCTAAACCTTGCTAGCACTGTATCGATATAGGTCGCCTGAGACAGACATATTATCCTCCTTTTGTGATCACAAATGATCTTGATGCCAAGGACGTGTCCGGCTTCTCCCAGATCCTTCATATCGAACTATTTGGACAACCACAACCTTATGTAGGATAATACCTTTTTACTGTTTCCAATAAGCAGGATATCATCTACATAATGTACGAGGAATACTACCACGTTTCCGTCACATTTCTTGCAGCTCTCATTCGGACTTTGCACGAATCCATATGACTGGATGAACTCATCAAACTGGATGTTCCAAGACCTCGATGCCTGCTTAAGTCCATAAATGGATTTCTTAAGCTTGCACACTAAGTGCTCTTGTCCTTTAGCAATGAAACCCTATGGTTGCTTCATGTGGATGTTTTCCTCAAGACTTCCATTTAGAAAAGCTGTCTTGACATCCATCTGCCATATCTCATAATCCATATGAGCAGTAATAGACAAGAGAATCCGAATTGACTTAAGCATGGCTACTGGTGAAAAGGTTTCCTCATAATCGATCCCTTCTTTCTGAGAATACCCTTTCGCCACCAACCTAGCTTTGAAGGTTTCAACCTTCCCGTCAGGTCCTCTCTTGCTTTTGTAGACCCACTTACAACCAATGGGTTTTATCCCATTTTGTGGTTCTACAAGCTCCCAGACCTTATTGTGAACCATAGATCCAATTTAAGATTCCATTGCAGTTTTCCAAGAAATTGAATCTTTGTCTCGCACCGCCTCGTCATAGGTCCTGGGATCCAATTCATTTAGTTCCTATGGGAAATCCGAAGCCTCTCCCAGACCAATGAATCTAACAGGTTGGCGTATAACCCTCCCACTACGATGAGGCAGTTCTTGTACTTTCGTGACACGTTGTACAGTATCTGGTAGTACCTCTTCTTGTACAACTTGTGTGGAATTTGATCCTTCCCCTCTTAGTTCCTCAAGTACAATTTGGATCCTTGACTTGTGGTTTATAACATAGTCTTCTTTTAAGAATCGAGTATTGGTGCTAATAATGATCTTCTGATCCTTAGGACTATAAAATAAACATCCTTTCGTTCCTCTAGGATATCCAACAAACAGCTTTACATCTGTACGGGGAGCCAGCTTATCAGCTTCCTTGTCCAACACGTGTGCTGGACTACCCCAAATCCGAATATGCTTCAAACTGGGCTTTCGTCCAGTCCAAAATTCTGTGGGCGTAGAAGGAACTGAATTTGATGGAACCAAGTTAAGAATGTAAGCTGCTGTCTCCAGTCCATATCCCCAGAACGAAATAGGTAACTCCGAATAGCTCATCATCGATCTAACCATCTCTAACAGTGTTCTATTCCTACTCTCCGCCACGCCATTTTGCTGTGGCGTTCCAGGCGCAGTCAGCTGGGATGTAATCCCATGATCTGCCAAGTAATCCCTAAATTTAGTTGAAAGGTACTCGCCTCCACGATCAGATCGTAGTGACTTGATACTTCTTCCTGTTCGTTTCTTCGCTTCCGCCTTAAACTCTTTTAATTTCTCAAAGCATTCTGACTTGCGACGTAGGGCCACACAAGTCAGAGTGAATCAAATCTAATAGCCCTTTGGATCAGTTTCCTTTCGACTGGAAAGTACACTTGGTCATTTTTCCTTCTAAACAGGATTCACACAAAGGAAATGATTCCAGAACCAAAGAACACAATGGTCCATCATTTACCAACCTTTGTATTCACTTTAGATTAATATGACCGAGCCTAAGATACCAAAGATAGGTTTGATTCAATTCCGAAGGTTCTTTTCTTTTGTTAGAGTTAATAATCGAAGTATTCAAAAGTTGCTTTGGTGTAGTAATAAACGTTGGTTTGAGAATGTAAAGTTGTCCATTCAATGTGCCAGAACAGATAAAACGTTTACCACTAAAGAAAACAACCTTGTCATCAAAACAAACAGAATATCCATCCATAAAAAGTTTAGAAACAGAAATTGAGTTTCGCCTAAAACCAGGCACATAAAGACAATCTTTCAAAACCAATGTTCTATCACTACTAAAAGGTAAAATAACGTCTCGCACTGCAACAGCCGCCACTTTCGTAGCATTGCCCATGTAGACGGTGATCTCATCCTCACTCAGCTGCCTTTTTACCAGGAACCCCTGTAAAGAAATGAAAGTAGCTCCAGTATCTACTACCCACGAATGAGCAGAACAAGTTGCCAAACATGTTTCAACCACTAGAGTGTGAGATATACCTCTCTTAATTTTCTTGTTGGGACACACGGACTTCCAGTGACCTGACTGTCCACACTTGAAGCATTTGGTCTTCGACTTGAACTCTTCAGGAGGAATCTTTGGCTTTAGCTTCTTCACCTTAGGCACCACATTTGCAGCCTTCTTAGGAACGAACCTTTTCTTCTTTTTCACCCCCAAAGAAGACGCCCTAACTTCGGCCATGTGCACCTCAGAACCGTTCTTCTGAAGCAGTTCAACTGCCTGAAGATCTATGAGCAGTTCAGCCAAGATCACATCCTTCTTTACCACCAAGAAGTTCAACCTAAACTGCTTAAAATTCAAAGACAAACTGTGAAGCACGATGTCAAGCTGAGAATCAGCATCCAGACTGCCACCCAAGGTCTCGATCTCAGCTAGATGTCCCATCATTGTGAGAACGTGATCCCTAACAGGCGCGGAGTCAGTCATCCTCGCATTCATAAGCTTCTTTATCTCCAAGTGGCGTGCCGAGCGATTCTGATGGCCGAAAAGCTCCTTCAGGTTGAGCATGATTTCAGCAGCAGTCTTCATAGTCTGATGCTGATGTTGCAACTCATTTGACATAGAAGCCAAAATGTAGCAGCGCGCAATCTCATCAGACTTGACCCACTTATCATACATGACCCTTTGAGCCTCGTCAGCACCCTCTTCCGGCCTTTGAGGACATTCTTCCTCAAGTACGAATTTGTGTCCCTCAGCAACTAAGACTAAGTTTTCGTTTCGAATCCAATCATTATAATTTTCACAGATGAGTTTGTTTTCTTTGAGTATAGAGGACAAATTGGAGAGAGCCATGATGATATGGAAAGAACTGAAATAAAACATGAAATACAGTCACAAACTTTAGGATAAATAATATATAATAGAAAACCTCACAAAGAATTATATACTTTTCCACCGACCCTTAAAAAAAACTTTTATAAGCCACGATCGTGTGGACGTTTATAAAATTCATTTTTAAATAGGTTTTAAACCTTTAATTTGCCTCCAGTTGTATTTCCTTACAACAAGCAAATTAATAGTCGGATAAAACACGGTCACATAATTATCTAATTGATAAGCCACGATCGTGTGGACGTTTATCAATACATTATGTCTAAGTGTGAACACCATTATCTTTGCCCCAAGAGCTCAATTTCGAATTTGACTGCTCCAGATGAAGGATTCAGCCAGTTCTAATTGTGCTCTACAGCTATCCATCGAGGAGATTTAATTTCTAGAGATCTCCATGATATGACACATCCGATATGGAGGAAGACCGATGTCAACGCGCATGCCGATCAAATTTTAATTAAACCAAATTAATGGAGACCGTATGAGATTTTCCACATACTTTGGTATGTATCTCTCCCACTTAGTTATTTATGCTTGAGGTTTCATTTTATCCCATTTAAAAACATACAATTATCACATAAAATGTAAACATCCATTGCATGCTTCAAACAACATAAATAAGCAATGAAAATAAAACCAACTATCATGTATTATTATATCATGTTGATTGATGAGATAAACTGTAAAGACAGCTCCGGAAGAAACAGCTGGGCTGCCGCCTCCATCACTGCGCTTCGCCGAAAACCCTAGCTCCAACTTAGGGTTTCGGGACGTGAATCAGTGAACCTTCCTTCTTGGTGCTGTACTTCTTTCCTCTTTTGAGTTGATCTCCGATTTCTACTTTATGCAGTCTAACTATTCCAAAAGGAAAAGAACTAGTACATCTAGAATAAAATTACAACTCAAAAACCTGTCTAACAATTTTACTTCTATTACATTAAAACAACATAAAAAATAAACCTAGACCTAATCCATGGATTTTCTCATGGATAAAAATCACGTAGCCAAACCGGCATACGGCCAAAACATTCATTCAGCCATGCATTCATAACATCACATAAAATAAAATTGGAGCCATKATARKTGGTAAACCTGYAAGCAAATACCGTCTACAAATCCAACAATCATTGAAATATGATGCTCATGAAATAACACATGATAACTATACATGAACTTATGATTTTCGAATTTTACAATTAATTAAATTAATTAATTCGAAAATATACAACAAGATAAAATTGGGAATTAAAAAAATTATCCACCAATTTTAAACTTGTAATTTTTCGAAAATTATCCAGAAATAAATCTCAAAATTAATTAAAATATCCTACAAATTTATTTCAAATTTTCAAAATATCTCTAATTTAAAAAATATTTGGATATCTTGAAATAAATAAAAATCTAATCCAAATAATGCATCTAAGGATCGAATTCTACAAAGATTACGATTTGGAATTTTGATCCACTTCAAATTCTTCCAAATCTTATCTTAAATTTAATCCCATTTACAATTGGACTCTTGGTATTTATTTATCTATATCAAAATTACCTTATCCAATTTAAAATACCACAAATTTCGAAAATAACAAGAATAATAAATTTGAAAATTTGATCCACTCCAAATATTTCAAGATTTAGAATTCTATTTTCATATTTATTAGTATATAAATTAGGTAACAGAAAATAATACCAAATCTAAATCCAACATATATAATTTTCGAAATACACACATAAATAAATTTGGAAATCACCCCTATATATTAATGCAAAATCCTCCTAACCTATTTGTCTACTTCGTATGCTTCGTTTGGCAAATAAAAAATTCTGGTGCTTCATTTGCTTATGTGTCATCCGAACCTAATATTCACCTAATTTAATACTTTTCTTTTTATTGTATCTTACCTAATTTAATTCTTTTATTATATTTTTCCTAATTCAATTCTTTCTTTTGATTCTCCTAATATAAAAATATAAGAAAAGTCATATATAAATAATGGATAAGATCTAAATTAGTTATTTTAATTAAAAGACAAACTACATATGAAATAATTTTAATTACAAAAAAAAACTTTATTATGAAAATAATTAAATAAGCTTTATTGATAATAGAATTTAAAATAATTTTATTTTTGGAKTTTCAAATATTTTATATRGGTAAAATATSAGTTATTTACAATAATCTAAGTATGTAACTAAATATTAGTAATGTATTCAATCTAAACATAAAAATATTAAATTATATACTAATAATTAATAAATATTGATTAGACACCAGTACAATGTGATACGGGTTGAGAATATTATATCTTTTGAATATCTCAAAGTATGTAACTAATAATTTTTAACAAATTTATTCTAAATATTAATAATAAAATTATTTAATAATAATAATTAAAAATATAGATATTAGATACGGGTTTAGAATGTGACGCCTTTTGAATTTTTGTAAGTATGTAACTAAATATTAGTAATGTATTCAATCTAGATATAAAAATATTAAATTATATACTAATGATTAATAAACATTGATTTAAACACCAGTACAACGCAATACGGGTTGAGAGTATGACATCTTTTAAATACTTCAAAGTATGTAACTAATAATTATTAACGAATTGATTCTAAATATTAATATATAAAATAATTTAATAATAATAATTAATAAAATAGATATTAGACACAGGTTTAGAATGTGACTCCTTTTGAATTTTTGTAAGTATGTAAATAAGCTTATTAATAAATTCAATTTAAGCATCAAATAATATTTATAATAATTAATAAATAGATTAGACAGTATAAGGCACAAGTTGATAATACATTATTTTAATTTTTTATTTTAGATATAAAATTCAGTAATTATCACAAATATTTTTTACATTTATCTTTTGATATGTCTTAAACAATTATATATTAATATAAAAATTATCATAATCTATGTGTTTGATTCATTCTCTAGGATAATAAATAATTAAATAAATTATATTTACAATAAAAGTTGAAATAATTTATTTTTGAAATTGTAAATATTCTGTATAGGTAAGTTATGATATATTTGCAATAATTGGAATATGTAAGTAAGTATCAGTGATGAACTCAATCTAAATATAAAAAAATAAATTATGTAATAATAATTAATTAATATTTATTATAAAATGGCACAATGCGAGAAGGCTTGAGAGTATGAAACCTTTTGAATTTTTCAAAGTATGTAACTATAATTATTAACAAAATTAATCTAAACATAAAAATATAAAATGAGTTAATAATAATTATTTAATATAGATTAGAGACGGGTTCTACATGTGACATCTTTTGAGTTTTTATTAGTATGTAAATATAATTATTAACGAGTTTAATTTGAATATTAAAATATAATATTAATTAATAATTAATGAATTGAATAGGGCATGGGTTGAGAACACATCCTTTCGAATTTTTATTTTTAAATTTAAAACTTTTTAATTTTCATAAATATTTTTTATATTTAGTTTTTTATAAATTACGTGTAATACACGGGTTTTAAACTAGTTTAATTTTAATTAACATCTTCTCCAAAATAATTTACTAAAATCGAAATTTATCCTATTTTTCACACTTGGAAATTTTGACATTAATCAAAAATCTATTACAAATAAAATAGTGTCAGTTTCGAAAATCAGAAGAACAAAAAATCTTGAAATTCTGAATAAAATTCCTTTTTCAAAACTAAGTTGATCAGAACTAGGTAACTTTTAATATACATCAAAAATTACCTATTCATTTTCTATTCTCCATAATTTTCAAACCATGTCAGAAAATAAGTCTGAAAATTTTGATGATGATCAAAAATCCATCCAAAATTATTTCTATAGTACCGAGAATTATCAGTTAAAATTAGGGAATTTAATAGACTTCAAAACCAAAGTTTTGACCATCAAATTTTCGTTCGTCATGAAAATAAAATCTGAAAATTTGTAGTTCATAAAATATCAATGCAAATCTTATTCCAAGATGACCGAAAATTACAATTCCTTTAAAACTAGAATTTTCGAAAATAATCAAAAAATTCTTTCAAGTTTTAAAAGCCATAAAAATTGAAATACATGGGCTATTAAATCTGAAAATTTAAACACTATAAATTCAACATCAACTTTAATCATGTAATTCTAAATTCATGAAACAATTAAAATAAGAACAGTGTCGAAACCCGCTCTGATACCAATTGTTGGGGTTTTCTCGAATTGAACCCCGCAGGATCTTTTGGATATTCATATTTTAATTATGTGTTCATGTAAATCATGTTTTCATGCATATGAATGTATTCACATGTCCGGATTAAAACATGCACGACAGATTCAAATTTAATAAAGCGAAAACATAAATATTGAATCCACTTACAATAATAAGACGGTCTGAGGACAAGATCAAAGGTCTGATCTTACTGTTGAATGAAGATGAATTCGTCGCCTCTCGTCTCCCTCAAATCCGTCGAATTTCTGCAGCTGATTCAACTCCCGGATCTTCTGCTGTATTCCCGGACTGCGTATCTGATACAGAGTGGGCTGTATACTACAGATAGGATTGTGAATTCTATGGAGATCAGGTAAGAACAAATAGGGGCTGATTTTTTGTGTATATATGCGTGTGATTTTATAAAATCACACCCCTATTTATACTAGGGGTTTTCGAAAATCAAGCCTTCAAACCCTACTGGGTTTAGGCCTCTATCTCATGTTGTATCTCCAGTCCACTTACAGTCATATTGGGATACAACAGGGATCTAGAAGAATATTAAATTGGCCCATTAATTTATTTAATTTCTAATACCCAATAAACTTAGGATATAATTAAATAAATTAAGTTTTACTTTTATTCCACTAAAAAAATAAAGCTGACCTACCAATTTAATACATATTTCTGAATAAGATTTCTTCTTTAGTCCAGCCATTCCCCGTGTTTAAGATTTAATATTCGTTAACTAATTATGTAAATATTTGACAACTATAATTAACTAACTTTTAAAACTTGAGTAGTACCACACAAGCTCTATCATGTACGGAATAAATTCCACCTGCAGGGTTTCAACATGAACTTGTGTTTCCTCAAGAGAACATCATCAACCTGGCGCACCAGGACATAGTGCTCATGTATACTGCTCAAAACATCAAGCATGCACTGACATTACTCAAGATATCGAGATTATTGATCTACGAAAAGATCTCACCCATTGGTATGTCAAAGTAATGAGCAATGCACTCTTATGCTTGCCAATATCACATGAGTTCAGAACCCGAACTCTGTGGATCTTTATTCTCTCACTATCTGGGTCAGAGACAGAGAATAATATCCTATCGCGATCCTTTCCTCAAATACAGTACACAGAGTGTACTGGAATAATCAGTCAATCAAGATAAACTGACTTGTCAGATTATTCTACGGTTTATCAATGGTGTGTTCCAAACCACTTATGCCGTGAGCATTTAATACAATACAAGGTTCCGATGATATGATCTTACCATGTGACTCCCCACACCATATCCTCTACAATGTATCTATGTGGAACATTTGCATTAGAACGATTATGAAAAATAAACTAAAATGCAAACAGTGACTGCAAAACCATTTCATATCATCATAAATAATTAGTAAAAGTATACAAAGACATGTCCTTCCAGTATACTAAACTAACAGTATTTGCATTCTTTTCCATTACCTACAATATTAAACGTTTATGTGTGAGGATCAAATCGGTTACCCTTTTATCCATCATATGAAATAAATTAATAATTTAACACAATATTGATATTTACCCTACAATCAAAACTCAATAAAGTGAGTATATTTAAGTGGGTAAAAGTAAATTCAAGTGGGGTTTAAGCTTGAACAGTCATTGCTATTGTTCATATTTATTTACAAAAAACCAAAATCAAGTAAAGATGATAAAGGAAATGGGGGTTAAGCTGGCAAGTGAGAATGGGGTCAGACAAAACTAACTCTTAAGCATGTGAAATCTAACAACGACATGACAACACACTGCTATATCTATGTCCATTATATTTTTATTGTCATAATGCTTGACAAGACTGGACAATGCATTTAATCTGTTTTTATCTTTTTATGGAAATAAATTGAATAGATTTCAAGTAATTCAAATTTCCCAATAAATGTTACTGTTCTTCTAACTTTTGTCCATTTATTGTTACTTAGTCATACAAGACATTGATTTATATGATATGTCAATACTAAAAGCTACTTTTCAGTGAATCATTTAAAAAATTTATGTGTATAGTCTTTAAAAAGTTAAAGTTACTATTTGAAGTTGCTTTTCGAATGTCCAATATGGTTACCTATATGTATTCACTTATTTTACTTCGTATTTACTACACATATATCTTCAAAATTATAAACCTATAAAAGGGAATGTTGAGACCTACATCTCACTTACAGAGTATTTTCAATGAACCTATATTAAACAAAAAGTTAAAATAAAAAAAGAGTTCCCATTAACCTAACAATGTACCAAGTTTAAATTTTGAAGAAGAATTTTTTTTCTACTATAAAAAGTTTAACCGAGTGGAGCATCCATATGGATACCGTGCTTGTTAACGAGCTCCGTGAGAGAAAGCTCAATGTACTCTACAAACCAAGAAGAGGATTATGCAACATTATCATGTCGATTTTATTGGACAAAATCAATGTCAAGTTCAGGAAAGACCTCACCGTGGATGAAATAACCGCTAGAGTTGATCTTCTTGAAAAACGATACAAACATTTTTAATATAATGTTATGAAACAAACATGATATTTGGGATCACGAGACCAACAAAGTGTAAGCACCGGATGGCTTGTACATTTTTGGAATAACGTGGTAGACGATGCTGAGTTTACTTCTACATATCTAACAAATGGAGAACCTTTATTCGATTTGATGGACTGGGGATTCAATTATAAAAATTTAAATTACATTTGTCAATACAATAACCTTATTGGAACCCACCATTACAATTATGATCAAATATGTAAATATTAAATTATTTTAATTGTTATTTTAAGCTTATTGTATTTTAATTCAAAATAAAATTTCTTTTTTCTAATTTTAAAAAATTATTGTGATATACACTTATATTAAAAAAAAATATGTTTATTTATCTTACCAAATGAAACATATAAGAGATACTTAAATTTCATAAATTTTTTAAATTAAAAAATTAAATTAAAAAGATTTTTTTCTTTCAAATGTTTATCAATTGCGTCTGTTTTTTTTTTTTTTTACAAAAACACCAGGGACGCTAGTGGCAACAACGTCCCGACCCCCAAAGTCTTTTTTTTTACAATTGACCTAGGACGTTGTTACCACCAGCGTCCCGAAATGAGAATTATTTTTTTTACAAATTGACCCCGTGACGCTGGTGGCAACAACGTCCAAGCCCCCAATTAAATTTTTTTAAAAATTTCGCCAAAAAATATAATACTGCCTGAAAACTGATGTGCCTTCCCGACCTGCACACAAACACACGTTAGAAAGGACCACCGGTGTTTTTCCGGTGGAAACCTATCTGATGCTTAAGTCAGAAATCGTATGAGATGTTTTCCAGGAAACAAAGAAGGAATGCACCAAAGAATGACATACCTCTCTCAGCCTTGGGGCTGAGATATTTATAGTTTTTCCCAGTGGGGACCCTTTCCGTGATCTCGGAAACAAAGGCCGTGAATCAGGGGCCGTGTAAACAACAAACTCTGACAAGTGGTACAACTTGTCCCCTTGACAGGGGTCAGGAGGCCAGGTCTTCCCTAGTCCTGGTCTCCTTTCTGTTGGCAAGCCTGCCTTTACATTTTCAAGTTTTACCTCACAGGAGGTCTTCTATCAGCTCAGGATAACTCCCGGGCTGAGATGACGCTGCTTAATTCTACTAAGCTCAGGACAACTCCTGGGATAGGGTGACACTGTTCTTGATCTATTCAACTCTTAAGAAAACAGGCCAAACCAGGCGTAGGCCATCCTGAGCTCCCTTCTTCGACTATCTAGATCCAGGTCTGGCCTATTTATGCCTCATCAACTCCTCCCCCCGAAATGGTTGGGGTAGAGCTGTGACTTTCCAGGGCCCTAAGAAATGAATGAGGTCCCACCTATCGTTTATTGTTTCTCGTACTGGTACGAATCCCAAGAAATCCTCCTAACATCCAGGCCTAATCATTGGCATTAGTGGTTTTGGCCCATCTTTCCAAATGGTTAAACCTCCCACACGTCTCTCAGAGTACTGACAAGTCAGCAGCGTCTGACCTACCCTAGGACGGTTGGCCTTCCAGCTCATCTTTCCACACGTCTCCCTTTTCCTCGATTTTTGTTTTTTGAATTTATCTACTTCCCTTTTATTCCCGCTATTCTCTCACTTTCTTTCACCTTTCATTTTTTTACTTTCACAGAAAATCCTCGAGTTTCCTTCTCCTTTCTCCAATATTTTTCGGCGAATCTTTCGACTTCAATTCCTCCATTCCATTTCTCCGATCATCTCTATAGACCAGGTACTTCCTTAGTCTTTTAATCTTTTAATTTCTTATAATGACGTCGTCTGTCCCTCTCTCCGATATTCCTCCAACTGTTTCCCTTTCTCCGGTGGTGAGGGCTTCTTCTCCTTTGCCATCTGTTTCCCTAGTAGTGGCGGTGATTTCTTCATCTTCGGTGTCCACCGCTCTAGATGTGGCGGCAACTCTGTCTTCTTCACCGTCTGCTAGCCATGAGGCGGTTTCGGATTCCTCTTCCTCGCTGTCTCCTACCCAGGCGACGGCGGCTACCCTCTCATCTTCCTATGGCTTAGAATATCCTCCGCGTGTCCCTAGTCATCCTAAAATCCATTCCATTCTCAGTGACTGGACGATGGAAGAGGTCCGTTATAAGTATAAAGTTTCTGAGCCTTTTGACCCTATTAGCCCTTGCCAGGCACCGGCAGGATGGTTAACCTTTTATGTTGACCAATTTCAGGCAGGTTTGCGTCTCCCGGTGAATCCGATGATGTTGGAGATTGCCGCACTTTATAAAATCCCCGTCTTCCAATTCACTCCCAACTCATTTAGGATCATGGTGTGCTATAATCTAGGCATGCGCTATGCTGGTCTGGATCCAATAGCCCACACCTTCTTCCAGCTTTTCCAGGCGAAGAGCTCTTACCCGGGCTGCTTCTACCTTAGCGCCAGACCTGGCGTCCACTTTTTCTACAAACTCCCTTCCTCCAATAAGGCCTGTAGGAAGAAGTTCTTCTTTGTCCACTGCGATGGAGATTGGGTTTTTCGTCCCAAGCCTATTAAGAAGCTACCTTCTTACCCGCCTATCTCTGTTGCGGACAGATCTCTCAGTTTGCAAAAAACAATCTCTACCCTTAACGGGAATCCTATTACATCAATAATCTCTTCCTCTCCCATGTCTTAGACTTTTTTAACGAACAATCTGAAACAGGTCCTCTGACCAAGGAGATTGGTAAAATTCCCTTTATCCTTGTTTATTTTATTATACCTTTTAATTTCCGCGAGTCTTATTTTTATCTTCTCTTTTCAGAAAAAAATGATGCGCCAGATGTTTGCCTCTGCCAAAAAGGGAGTAGCTCCAGAGCTGGCAACCTGTGGGGTAGGTTCCTCTTCAGCTCCCCAAATCCAAGGTTCACAACCTCCTAGTTCCGACTCGTCCAGGCCTCCTCAGACCTCAACAAGGGCTAGGTGCCCTTCCTCTGGCCCTGAAGAAGATGCGATGCCCTTATCCAACCCAGAGTGGCCCGGTAGTACCGGTCGCTGCCCCCATTATGCACAGTGCCCCCATTACGTGCAGCGCTCCTCCACCGATCAATTCGGTCCTTAGCTGTTCGGGCGAAGTGGCTCTCCAATTCATGTGTAGGAAAATGCTGCCAGCAGACCAGCCCGAACTGGAAAAAATTAGCGATCGTGAGCTCCTGGAATCTTGGTGTCAGGATGAAGCAAGGGTAAATTTCCTTTTCTTTAACTTTGTCTTTCATTCAGTGTTCAGGTTCTGACCCCCTTTCTCGTAATTAGGCTCTCTCTAAGAAATCCCTCTTGGCTACGTGAGCCACTAGATCCATGATCCAGTTTGATGTGATCAAGGAAAACAAGGAGTTGGTCGCGAAGTATGAGCGCGTCAAGATTCTTGCCAAGGATCGCGGTGTGGAGCTAAAAAAGTAAAGGGCGAAGCTGGCAGACCTGGAGGAAGAGCTGGCAAGGGAAAGAAGAGCCCGTGACAAGATGATAGAGGCAACTCGGGCAGAGGCGAGAGATGAAGCTCTTGCTGAAGCGAGAAGATTGGCGGACGAAACCTTGAAGAAGGCCTGGGTTGATTGGAGGACTGAGTTTTTGAACTCCGGGGAGGGCTTAATTTTGGTTCAGGCAGCAAGGGAGAAGACCCGAGAGGCCTTCTGGGGTCTAAGGAGCTGTATACCCTTCTCTTTCCAGAGGCCGTTGTTTATTATCATCTCGGCCTGGATGAACAAACTAAGTGGGCCCTGGCCCATCCAGGAGTCCCTTTCAACCGAGATCTTCCTCTAAAAATCCCTCCTGAGCCGACCTCTTTCTCCTATGTTCCGGAGCTAGATCGACTGCACACTGCCTGATTTGTACATATTTGTATGTGATTTTCGTGTGTTTTTGCATCGTATGTTGTGTGCTTTTATGTGTTTTAAGTTTATCTTTTTATCGTTTTTCTTCCTTTTTTATGTTTTTCGTTTCTTATGGTGTTTAATGTGTTTTTACTTTATTTTGTATGAAATAATCTAACTTTGTTTAATGTTAATACCTCAGTACAAAACGAGGAAAATGGGACGAGCGATGAGCCGAAGCCATGCAGGTGCATCAACTAACGCACCGTCGACGCACTGTCGATGCTACGCCCGCATCGACTGACGCACCATCGACGCAAATGTTCTGTTGCATCGATACTGGCTCGCGTCGATCGACGCACTGCCTGTACCTTTTGGAGTTGAAAACTTAAGATTTAGAAAATTGAAAACTTAAGATTTTTATGCATGTACCTTGTGCAGTTGGCGCGGTATGGCGGAGGTGGATGCTTGTTGTCATAGTTTTACACTTGTACTAAAATGTAACCTTTAAACTTTTGACATAAATAAAATAGTAATAAAACTTTTGACTAGTTCATGAATCTTTTTTTTTTTTGTCTTTCTTTTAACATCGACAAACGAAAATATTTAGCGAGTCTACAGAACCGCGAATGGCTCTGATACCACTTCTGTCACGCCCCATTTTTGAAATATATAAAATTTGATTTTTCATAAACAAAACTTTCAAAAACAAGGGCATGAGTTCTCAATAAATTACAATCACAAAATGAATTGAGCGGGAGCGTGAATAAAACTTGAACATTTATTTAAAAATAAGAGGTTCACTTGATGAATCAAAATAGCAGTAACTCGACTATTCATGGATTCGTAAACGGAAACATAAGTTACAAACTTTATTTGTAATTTGACATAAAATTTAGATACCAATTCATTGGAAGGAAAATGAAATAGCATTGACAATAGCATCTTCGCATCCACCGCCTCGTACCACATCCAACTCCTCAACCTGAAATRTTTGATAAAAATGGGTGTGAGCTTTCAACTCGCTCCGTGGGGATTTGTTTGTCAATATTAAACACAAATCATACAAACCATAAATGAATAGCTACAACACACTATCAGTCGTTCATAGATGTTGGCCAACCATAGTTTTAGCTCGAAAGCTACTGTTGTTTAGCTTGAAAGCTACTATTGTTTTAGCCCAAAAGCTACTGTTGTTTTAGCTGAAAGCTACTATGGAATTTTGCATTGATCGCAGTTAACATAGACAAACATAGGACACGTTTGTAAATGTTAAAAAGAAATCATATAAACCATAAATGAATGGCTACAACACACTTTCTGTTGTTTTAGCTCGAAAGCTACTATGGAATGTTGCATTGRGACATAGATAATTCATATAATTGCATTTAATATAGACAAACATATAGTTTTGAAAAAGTTTAGAATCACCCACCTTTAAATGTTGTTTCGTGAAAATGCGAATGTAATTGCTCGTGCTTGAAAATCCTAGTTTTGAGAACCCTCGTTTCCTACATTGAATATAATAGCTTAACTTAGAACTTGGATTTAAAAATTAATTTGGAATATTTGAAAAGATAATGAATTCGTAACCTTGATTCGAATGCCCGGCCATGGAATTTTAAATAAAATGGTAGATACGAATGTTTTTGGTAAAGTTCTTGAAGTTGGAGGGATGGAAATAAGATAATTTGAAAGTTCTTTGGGCTGGAAAAGAGTTTCTCGTAGGCCTGGGGGCTGGATTTGGGGGTTTGGTTAAATTAGGGGCTCAATCGAACGATTTGAATACTTTCGGGGTCAATTGAAAAGGGTGGCAAAATCCTGGGGTCAATTTGCAATGTCTTGGAAATGGCTGAGTATTAAAACCAAAACCCAGCCCCTCAGTCCCGTTTTTCCCCTTTTCCTTCTTTCTTCCCAGTTTCTCTCCAAAGTCAGAGATCGGCCACGGCAACGGCGGTCGGAAATCRGCGAAACTGGCGCAGCACCGGCGGAGGCAAGCGAAGCGGCGCCGTCCTCCGGTGACATCAACTGCCGGCTCGATTGGTATTCGACGGCTGTGGTGTGGAGATCGTTGGCCGATGGTGGCGATTTGGTCGGAAATTCTGAACTCGGCCCTCCTCCTCCTCCGGTCGTCTACGGGTGACGAGACAGCGGCGGAAGAAATGGCGACAACTCGGCGGTGAAGGCGATGAATCCAGGGGCTGCGACCGGTGACCAATTTTTCCTCTCCTCCTTCGATTTTTCGCCAGAAAAGCCTGGGAAGGCGGCAGCGAGAAACCTCGATAGATGGGCAGCGGAGACGGGGCCCTGACTCAAAGTCACCGTCCAACAACCCCAACTCGGCGGCGACTCATCAAGGGCCGTGACTGGGCTCCGCGGTGGGATCAGGGATCAGGCCCATTGGTCCGCGGTTGATTCAGCGGCGGCGGCTGCACGGCGGAGAGGCCCGACCTTGGGCCCATTCGTATGGCTTGTAGTGTTGGTTTTCTAGTTAGGCCGAGAGTGGTGGGGATGGTGACGGGCAGTGACAGTTTTGGCCTACCGGGAAGGGTTGCCGGTGGTTGTTCGGGTAGGTTGGTGGCTCGGCTGCGTGGGGTTTGTAGGTGGCTTGAGTCAGGCCGTGGTTGAGGGTGGTTTGGGGCTTCGGGTTTGGCTTTGTTCTTTTGGTGGGGATGTGTTGGGTTTGCGTTCTTGATGGCTTGGAAGCAAGGCCCTGACATTGGTTCCATATGCCGGCAGTGGTGGTTTTGGCCGGAAAACAGGCTGTGGTTTTGCCCGGGTTGAATGGTTGGGATCGGGCTGCCGTGGCTTAGCGGTGGCGATGGTGGTTGTGTTGGGGATTGAAATGGTGGTGGCCGATCGGTGGAGACGGGACTTGTTTTGGTTTGGGATGGGTTTTGATAACGATGGCTGGTATTTGCTAGCGGCCGTAAATTTGTGAACGTTGGATGAAAATTGGGATTTGTTTAAATACCAAGCATGGGATTAAATTTTTGGAAAGTTAGGGTGTGGTTTGGTGGACCCGGTTTTATGGTTGGATTTTGAATTGGGCTTTTGTAAAATAATATAATAAAAATAATTGTTTAAATTTGGGCTTTCCATTGGGCTTGGATTAGACTTTTGTAAAACAAGATATTGTTATTGAACTTGGGCTTTGGTAAAAATAAAATAAAATAAAAATAATGTAATTGGATTTGAATAATTGGCTTAGTGGACTTGAAACAATAAAATATACTAAAACAAATATTGGGCTCAACATAATAAGAAAATAAAAACTTGGGCGTTACAATCCTACCTCCTTAAGAAAAAATTCGTCCTCGAAATTTGAAATAGTTTTTCGCACACAAGCATCTATAGTTTGACTAAACAAAATATTTTTTGTGGAATAGATCATGCATATGCATAGAAACGCGTGGTTTGTAAAATGTCATGCAGATCATGTCTATAAAAATTCCTTCGCATAGCATAGCATAGCATAGTATAAAATTTGCAATAGTAAAATGTCATAGTGATCATGCCCATAGAAATCTCTTCGCATAGCATAGCATAGCATAGTATTTGAAATAGTAATGGCTTTTGTATTTGATACTGAAAACATGCAATAGAAGAAATCTCTTTACGTAGCATAGCATAGCATTTGCAATAGTGATAATTTTCGTATTTGCTATTGAGAACACGAAATAGACTTAGAATGTTGAAACTTAGAATAATTTAACATTTGCAATAGCAATGACTTTTGTATTTGATATTGAGAACATAAAATAGACTCAGAAAATCTTGAAAACTTTACAAAAATCTAGAATAGCATAACATTTGCAATAGTAATGACTTTTGCATTTGCTATTGAAAACATGCAATAGACTTATAAAATTTTTAAAACTTTACAATAACATAAAATTTGCAATGGTAATGACTTTTGTATTCGTCGTTGAAAACATTTGTAATAGTAATGACTTTTGAGTTTGCTATTGAAAATATGCAATCGACGATTTTGTAAAATGTCATAGTGAC